>LUCG01275894.1:0-11891 GCA_001633085.1 Carthamus tinctorius | reverse complement strand
CCACCCTATGAAATGACATAATTTCAACTTTCTAGGCAGTTTTTGTCATAAATAAGTTGACTTATTTATTTCAAAATGATATTTTTCAAACTTCTAGATAATTTTTAATTGATTTTATAAGTAGAGGGGTGTCCTTAACAACACCCTTAATAATATATATAACAAATCATTTCTCCATTTTTCCATTTGTTTCATTGGTTTGTTGGATTGCCTTGAAAATAACAAAATAGAGTTTTTGGAGAAATTACATTTCTCTCTCCTACTTTCTAAGACTTCGGAGAAAATTTTGGAAAACTTTGATTTTCTCTATTTTAGAGAAGCTATTAAAAATGTTGTAAAGGATTGGTAAACGTTAAGTAAATAGCCCTTGATGTAAAAACCAGCTTAAGGTAAAGTCGGTGTATGTACCCTATGTGATCGAACCAACATATTTATCTGGTTTGGTTTGGTTTGGTTTAATTTAGTACGAAAACCAGATTCGAGAAGCTAATCGTAATTTACTAAAGATTAAAACAATGAAAAATTCAGTAGCCAACAAATTATATGGTCTATCTATCAGGTATAAAGATTACAACAAAACGAGAATACGCAAAAGCGAAATGCGATTTGATAACACGCACCTGTCCTCGAAAGTTCTTCCACTTTCAAAAGCAATCTTTTGCTCGAATCAATCTCCGTCAAATTAGCGTTGGATGCCACGAGACCTGGAAACTCGGAAGCCGTCTGGGCATGTGCCATTTCCGTTGCTAGTTTCACTTCCATAGGGAACAATAGTCGTGCAAATGCCACTGCAAAACAACAATAGAAATGGAAATCCTGTTTCTAAACAACCAACATACTTGCAACGATATGGGTAAGAAATTTACCTCGGTTTTCTAGGTGAAGTGACTTCACGTACAAATCGTCATCTTCGGCCGAAGAAGAAGAAGAACTCACGGGGACATTTCCTATCATCGGATTCCTTTTGGTTCCTCTCTCCAAAACATCGATGCATACACGATCCTTGCTCGTTTTTCGCACATGCTCGTTCTTCGAATGAAAATCCTTTGGCCTTGTTAATCTCCTGCAAATAGTAGCCGCACTCTGCATATGGATCGTGGTGTCCGATGCATCTGCTCCTTTGCTCAAAAGTGAGATGATAATCGATGGATCCTTACGCATCGCAGCAATGTGAAGTACGGTGTACCCTCGAGAGTTTCGGAGATTAACATTGCCCAGATTTAGGTCAATAACCTTCTTGGCAAATTCGATATCGCAATATGCGACCACGTAATGCAGAGCAAAAGCTTCATCCAACGTAATACCCGACTCGCATAAAAGCGATTTGGCCTTTTCGATGTCATCATGATCCAACGCTTTGTATATACTTTTCATTTTCTTTGCATGTAGCGCACCCTCGGCTTCGACCATGCGAGCGTAGTCGTCTATGGAGTTGCTACGAAGCAACTTAACTTTTTCGGCAACTTCAGGCGGAAGCTCTTTCTCAAGGGAAATGTTGTCAAGATCTGATCGTGCCAGTCGATCAATACACTGACTTAAAACGTATTCCAACTGGCAATGGAAGGCCATATCAAGGATCGGGATCAAGTCTTCCACCACAGCCTTGTCTACCAAGCTTACAAGACGTCGCTGCAAATTCAAACGTCATAAAGTTTGACGTGAATGACGATAAAAAAAAAGTTTCCCTCCGACAAGACGTTGACATGTTATCTTTTTCCTCATTTTAATTTGGGGAAGGCTAAATGCACCATTTGAATTGTTATCCACACCCCAAAAGATGAATTACTCCTCACACACACATCAACATCAAATGGTATTTTTTACAATCCCAATGCATTTACATCAATTCCCAATGCATTCACACTCATAATAAAAGACTGCAAATAGCTACCCCTTTAAATTATATACGCACTCCGATATAAATTTATGTGTGTATATATATATATGGGAGGGTTCATGTAAGAAACAACACAAACAATTTGAGAATCAGAGAAGTAATTTTTGTAATTTATATTCATTGATAAATATAGACTATATAAATTTCATCAAAATATGTATACTATCGAAAAGTATATTCATAAATGAATATAATATACTATATGTATTCACTTCTATTGGTATTTTGTCAATGAATATACACTAAAAAGTTGGTTCATTGGTTGTCAACATTTGAGGTGCTCATTTGAACCGGACTTTATATGTTTAAACATGCATATTATAATTATGGTCATAAATTATTTGTGCTAAATTTTCATGTCCACCAATCAAATGAATACACGTCATCGTCATCAGATGATGATATTGGGATAGAAATCGCCTGTATTAACCAAATACGAAAACATTTAACCAAACAAATCCAATTGAAAAACATTGCAAAGGTTTCATGGAGATCAAATCAAGCATCATATATATACAGCATATATATGATGAGAAAATTAAGATACCTGACACAGTGAAACCATCTCCGGAACTTTAAAAACCGAAGATGCATAGGCCAATTCAACGGCAAAGCTAATAGCTGGCCAACAAGCATCATGAGAGCACCTACCATCAACACAAGTTGAAACCTCCGGAGGAGAAGACTTAAGTTTTCCGGTATAAAGATAGCTCAAAAATACAAGAAAAGTCTCATATCCAACATTCCCGTACGGCAACAAATCACTCATGATGTATCTAGACTTACCATCCTTAAACAGATCACTAAAAAACTCACTTCTAGTTGCTAAAATGCACCTATGAATGCCGATGGGAATCCCCTCCACAACAACTTCGGCATCGTTGTAATTGCAACCGGAACCGGAATCAGCCAAGAGCTTCTCTAAGTTTTGGCTGAGCTTATTTAAGCTTAAGATTTCAACAATTGCCTGTGGATCCTGATTTGAAGAAGATGAGGGCATGTTGTAGGCAGTTGAGACATTGAATAGATGAGAAGATGATGATGTTTCAGATGAATTTTCCATGGATCCCCTGTCTATCCTGAAAAACCCTGATCCTAGATTACTTTTATTTTCGTATTGACAATCAGCAAGGAAGGAAAAGTGATGCCTAAAAAACAAATATTAAATTACGCGCTAAACCCCTTTTCCTCTCTGTCTTTTTTCTTTTTGACAATTCTGCTCTGTTTTTTTAAATCAATCTATCCTTTTCCTTTCTTTAGTTATTTATAATATTATGAAGTGTAAACTACAAATTTTGTCCATGCAGAATGCTGGTTATGACACATTTCATACCTACAGTTTCAAAATTTTGAAATTCCGTCATGGTTGTAAAAGTGTCGGGATTTAATCCCTCCTTCTAACAGCCGTTAAAAAGTCCCATTATATTAGGGCTTTTTTTCATTTTATTCTCACTTACTTCTTATTAGATGAGGGGGTATTTGGTTTGTGGTTGTTAAATGGTACCTCAAATTTTTGGTCTGTTCGCGGGCACATGCCTTATTTGCTAGCGGCCGCGCAAAACTGGTTTTTTGAGGCAATAAGCTTTATGCTCATATGATCACGGGCAGGAGGTTTTAAAGGGTGTGGGCACCAGCTCACTATTCACAGCTTTTCAAGAAATTGACTTTTTTAGCTTTTTCCTTTATTGGTTGACACCTTACCACCCTATATTATTATTTTAATCCATAGCCATGCTTCTAAATATGATTTATTCAGATTTAGAAGATACATCCCATATCTTTCCGAAGTCTCCTTTTACTATTCATCTTCTTTCTCTCCATATTTCTTCATCTTATTTCTCTCCATATTTCTTTGAAGCTCAAGAACACCATAGCTTTCCTCCATTTTTGTTAAAGCTTTGTAACATCTCAAGTGTAATTACCGTCAAGTGATAGTGGATCAGTTCTCGGCGTCCTCCACCTGGGGTTTTTCCCGATTTGGGTTTCCACGTAAAAATCTCGATGTCTCTCTTTACTAGCTTTATCTTGCATTTATGGTTGTTTATTGTTGCATATACTTGGTGGTTGATATTCTCATGTTCGTTGATCATATTTCCGCTTATTATCTCGTATAAGAACCTAGTTCATTGTTCTTGGGGAATTTCGTGTTTATAGTGAGGTCCAACTATCGAGTTCTTTGCTAGATGGGTTTCGGTATTTTCACAACAGTGGTTTACCCCATACACAGTTACACACTGATCTTTCCCCCAAGACCTCTCTCTTTCCCTTGCGTGTCTTCGTCTCTCCTCTCCCTTTCGTCAAAATATACTATTACTATGCTCATCAGACTCAACAAGAAGGCTAACTCCACTGATCTAGGTTTCTGGGGTTGAATTAGTCCATGGTGTTGCAACAGAGGAAACATGTATTGTGATTTGCCCCTTTGATGAGATGGAGGATGGAGGGAGAGAGATTCAAATGTGTATTGATAAAATAATTAATATGAAGAAGTCTAATATACCCTTCATTCTATCGGGACTTTTTAACAGCCGTTAGAGGGAGCGACCAACTCCATGATGACCATCTCGTATTTTCAAATCTTTCGGGACGAAAAGTGTTATTATTACACTTAAAAATTTATAATGAATAGTGGGTTCTCGTACATTTAAAAATTTATAATGAAAAGTGTTATTATTACTCTTAAAAATTTATGATTCTCAATAGTCTTTTTTGAGCATCAGATTTGTCATTTCCATCTTTAGTACCGATTTTTGTTGACTAGGAGTGACACTAGTTGCAATTTTACAAGAATTAAGGACCATCACAAAAGGATATATATAATCATTAAAGTTTACATACATAAATATGAAAAATACATCGATAGACTTACAGAAGTACATGAACCGAATGGAATTTCATAGCTTAATGGATAATGTCTAAAACAAAGACTACCGAAGCATTTTGAAAGTAGGCAAAAAGCGACCTACAAGAGCATATTGGGGGATGGCAAACAGCAAGTACGGGATGGCAGCAGAGGCGGTTATTATAATCGGTAACCAAGTAGAATTGTTGCTTTGATGAAGTAGGAAAAGGTTGAGAAGAAAAGTGACGATAATGGTGGCTATGGAGAAAAAAACTGATGCTAGACATATCCTGAGTTGTTTGGGTAATGTCACCATTAAATCGTATGCATCATAATTCGACATAATAATGGATAAGACCATGAGGATTGAAGTTGTAGAGGATATAAATGACAAGCTATCAAATATTATAAAGATTTTGGAAAGAGTTTTATGGAGGAAGATAGGAGTACCCGTGTCTTGGTCGTATCCACCTGGAAATGTAAATACTGCTGCAAACGAGATAGTGGCTACAAGTGCTGCAACCACCATTAGTTGGATGGCTATTTGTTTCATCATCTTCTCCTCATCAGAAAATAGATCTTTGTGGTTCTTGATAAATACTTCGTAGGGTGTTCGGCCAGCTGCATTCTTCTTTTCGAGAAGATGACTAGGGAGTATGCTCTCTACTTCCTATCATCACACAGATTACATCATTAACAAGGATATACTGCTAAAACATTTCATACCGAATTTGTTTTTCAGCAATCTTGGTGGAAAAGAACTATAAAACTTTTCTGCCGTTTGTTTTTTCTCGGAGGTGTCGAATTCTGAAGTTTGATTTTTAAGAGGTGGTGCTGAAGTCTGAAATCTGAATCAATAACAATGTTTGTTTTTGTAACCCGACTGACGTCTGAATATGTATATCTCACACATCGACACCGACGCCCCAATTTAAGAGATTCAAAATGTTTTGGTAAGCCAAGACACAGATCTACAATCTTCTTGTTTTGAGTTTTTTTGCAAATTCAGGGTGCATCTAGGCTAACGACATTGAAATCGAAAGAATGGTGTTGGACGAGAATAAGGGGTAATTAAGTGATTAGGTTATCACTTAACTTATCAGTGGATATTAAGGGCTAAAAGACTCTGAAAAGAGAAAAAAAAAACGGTCTGAATTGTCTTAGGCCTGACCGAATCAAACATAATTGGTAGTTAAGAGCTTATTTTGAAAAAAACAGACACCACCTTTGGATTTTCTATCTTTTCAGGTAATCTCATTTAAAATGTTGTCAACTTCATAAAGAATGTCATGTTTGTTTTCAGATTAGTTGAAGAAAAAAATGCTTCCATTGATTTTTTTAAAACATAACAATAAAGGGAACGATAAATTTACAAAAAAACTCAGGAAAGAAAGATGTACCTTAAACCATAGGAGTTCTAGGTTTGATCGTAGACCCATTCCTGGGATGTTACAGAGTCTCTTGCCCTTTGCACTCTCCCCAACTAAATGCAACATATTGTTGCCATTTTTGTCTTCAAGGGTAATTATCAAATCCTTTATATGGTCTTTCTCATATAATAGTTTGTAGATGCCCTCATGACGATGTGAGACAGCAACATGAAATATACTTTGGTTATCATCGTTTACCTCATGAGCCAGATGTGGGTATTGCCGAATGACCTCCATTACAAATGCAGTATTACCCATTTCGGCCGCAAGAAATAGCATTCGTGAAGAATATTTTTGTGTTGCGCCTTCCTTAACCTCATCAGGTGGCCCTCTTATTATGTCATCAATTTCAGCCTTAGGTAATTTCATAATCTCACTCAAGATGATTCTTAGTAACCGGAAGGCCTCATTTTCCTTGTGAGGATATTCACCAACGTATATGACTGAAAAAAGTAAGAAACCAAATAAGACGAGATAAAAAACTGATTAGAACATCATTATGGATAAAGTTGCCATAGAAACTTCAGTTCGTTTGTCTAGATGATTTTGTAGCATGAGTGACCATTTGTGGTGTAATATTAATCATTTCAACTCTTACTTATGATTTATGTTACACAACAATGATTAAAACTTAACAAACAAATAAGGTAAGTGAAATAATTATAAGAATATAACTATATTTTTTTGTTCGAATTTATGAATAAAGAAATGTGAAAGTGCACATGATGCTTTTATTATTTTGCCTTTTTTAATCTACTATAACGAGAATTAAAGAGGGATTGAGTATGAACAACTTGAAGCTATTGAAACAAGAAAATGTTATTAAGTACTTATGTGTTGAGCATAAGATATAATAGAAGTTAAAAGAGCAGAGATTCTTACGTGAAATTACGAATCTGCCAATAAGATTAGGTCTTGTAGCATGAAAGGCATAAGGTTTGCGAGCCAACACTCCGAGTAGACTCCCATCTATAGCAAGTTTTGGAAGGTCGGTCACCATTTCTAATGCGACATCTACAAAACATTTGATAATCATTTGATGAGAAAAATTACAACAAAGGCAACAATACTTTGGCAACATATATAGCATTACCATATAATGTGGAACCACTATAGGAAAAACATGAAAAGGAAGATTGATGTTAAAACTCTCTGGTTATCAATTCGGGTTGAAGCTGATTGTGGATTTGTGGGGTGAAGTGAGCGATTTGTGGATTCAAACTAAGTGACACATTAGTTCTTGGTGAATTAACTTTTAGGATTGGGCTGATAGGCTAAGTCTATATCTTTTGAGAAACTTTGGTGTTCTTAGACTTATCTAGAAACTAGTAAAACAGAACACTCTTTTTGGTTTGTTAACCATGTGTGTCCGCAAACCTTTGTGGAGAACAGTCAAGAAAATCCCTGGTGGTCTTGAAGGGACTCAAAAGGTGAACTTTGGGGAGGAGCCCCAAAGGCCGAACCCTTATTGCCGGTGCTCTAATCCCTCAAGGTTAACATATATATATATATATATATATATTGTGGAGAAGGGGATACAAGTGGAAGCTCCCCCTAGTTAAAAAGCTTATTAGTTACCTAAACAAGATAGTATTCATCATATGATTAAAATCACTCAACTCCCATATGCACCAATAAACGACATTGAAGTAATCCACCATAATCAAACTATAAGGCTACAAACATAAGCTAGCATTGTCAGAAGATTCATTTATCCTATCAATTTTTGTCAGAATTTACCACCAATTGCATAGCCAGCCCACTGGAGCCAAAAAGTTTTGAGGGTATACATTACAAAACACACCACTCCTTTCAAGATTCTATATGAGAGACCCCCCCCCCTCCTCTTTCTCTCTGTCCATAGAAGAGATTTATATTGGACTAGTTGTTGGAAGTTGGTGAGGCATAATCAAATCAAAAGACGGCTTAAAGGATGTTGAAGTATAATTTAAGATTGATGGCGAAGAAGAGTGAGGCATGTACTTCTTCTTTTGGGAAGAAGAATACTTTAGAAAAATAGGAGGGACTCTGAGACGTGTGAATGCTTGCACACATCTCCAGCTTGTTTCGTTGCTACAAACTAGGCATATTTTCTGCAGCAATCATGTTTCGCATAGTTTACATATCGACTTATCGAGTGAGCTCGTACGCAAATTTGAGGTAGCTTCTGAAGTTGCCTATATGTGGCAAGTGGGTTTTGATGCCATTCTAGAGCTCATTTACCGTGTTTCTAGAAGTTCTATATACTCTCTTTTCATTTACTCCACACTACACTCAATACTCCAATCTTGTTTCGTTCTTCTCCAAGTGTTTGATACAATGGTCTTTTCCACTTGTGGTTTTTTCTCGATTTGGGTTTCCACGTAAATCCCGTCTCTCTTTGTCATTTACATGTATTTACATAGAGTTTTGTGATCGAGTTTAGATATATCCATATACATGCATATGATGGTAAAACAAGAAGCTCAAATGCAACAATCATGTGTAGAAGTACTCACCAAACAGATTAGCCTCGATACATTTCTCAAGAACCCAACTCTGACACTGATGTGTCCAGTAAACAGCAACCATTTTCTGAGACTTATGATATAGATACTTCACCATACCATGCTTTCCAAATAAAGCGGCCACGTGGAGTGGCATCCTTCCTTGACTATTAGTGATATCTATCAAGCGCTCGTTCTTTTCCACCAAAATATTGGCTATTTCAACATTTCCTGTTCTAGCTGCCAAACATAATGCTGTTTCACCATTTCCATTTTGAAGTTCCAAGTCCTCCTCTGTCATCAAACTCATCAAATATTGCACAATATGGCATGAGTTTGCCAATACTGCCATGTGAAGTGTTGTCTCATGACTTTCAGTGATGCTTTTCTGTACCAGCTCTGGATGCTTGTTAAGGATAAATTTCGCAGTTTCTAAATCGCCAGATGTTGACGCTTTGTACAGCTTAACACATACCAAACTGAAGTCTTCTCTCGTTCCTAAAAAAAATAATTCCAAAATTAAGTGATTACTTATGAGCCTGAAAAAATTGGTTTTCATGTGTGCATCAGTTAAACCAAACCAAACCAAATGAACCCAATAAAAGTAACCTTCATGAAAATCGCTATTCATATATCTACTAGAATTGAATTTAAACCTAATCTTTAAATGGGAATTCAAGAAAGTGAAATAAGCAAAAGAGAAGAATATAGTACCAACTATTGGTTAACAAGGAATTTCCAGCAAATTGAAGTACAAATGCATTTTGAAACACAAAATGACATTAACATGCATTGTGGGAACAGGTTTGGTAATGATGTGATACATATGTTCCTACTCGATCATGAGATTTTGTTCATTGATTGATCCTAAGGGGGGTGTTTGGTTCGCAGAGTGGGATTTGATAGAATTGGAATCTGGAATTTGACTCTGAAGGAATTGGAATGGAATTTGGTAGAAAATGACCATACTTTTGGTTGGTAGGAATTCAATTCCTTCAATTAAGCCTAGTTGTGATGAATTCCTTACATTGTGGAATTCAACAGATTCCATCGGGTTCATTCTGCGAACCAAACATCACTAAAGAATTTGGTTAAGAGAATTTGTCATTCCAATTCCAAATTCTGTGAACCAAACAACCCTTAAGTTCCTACTCTCATCTATAAGGGAGCTCTATGTGGTGAATGGTGATGTGTGCATTTAACCCAACCTTCCTAGAGGTTAAAGTTCCAACCTTAGAAAAGATGGGGTGCGTGATTTTCTTTTGCCAATATACTTAAACCCATTGGCAACATCTGTGTTTATTTATAGACTCGATTTGCAGACAGACAACAAAAAACATAA
Source organism: Carthamus tinctorius (assembly GCA_001633085.1). Lineage (NCBI taxonomy): Eukaryota > Viridiplantae > Streptophyta > Magnoliopsida > Asterales > Asteraceae > Carthamus > Carthamus tinctorius. The sequence goes on along the minus strand of LUCG01275894.1, from coordinate 1,894 downwards.
GTTAAAGTCTATAATTAATGAAGTTGTTTGACGATTTCTGGAAATCGATTTTTAGTTTTTCAAAACTTAATTGATTCCCAAAAGGCCAAAATCAAAATTTTACACCTATACGTTGCAAAGACTACCAAATTTGCACATTCAATAGCATCGATTGAACTAGATATAGCATTGATCCAAAAAATAGTCCACTACGATTGTATTTTTTTGTCTCTTTCAGATCAAATTTAGCAAACAAAAAACCGAGATCGAAAGACACGTATTGAAATACTAAAATATTCTAAAAGGTAAAAAAGGACTCATGTTGACTTGAACCTCTTTAATTTCCGGCTACCTAATGGCAAAATTACAACATTTGCAAAATAGCTGTTTGCAGATCTGAATTGATAAGTTAAACTTGGATGAACTTCAAAAATCACAGTTTCATGATCAAAAATTAAGAAGAAGAAGTTACCATTGAGCAGAGCTGGAGAAGGGAGATTGAATGGTAGTGATTCAGATGGCTGATTATGTGAAGCAGTTGCGATATCAATTTGATGTTGTTCGCTGCTGCTGATTGTATTCAGCTCCATTGAACCAAAGTTCCCGCTTTGGCTTTCGTTCTGAAAAAAGAGGTTAATTATTTGGAATTGGGAATACTTATAAAAGTTGTTACAGTAAATTACATATTTGGTACCTGTAGTTTACAGGTTATGACATGTTAAGTCTTTTTTAAAATGATTACTGATTCTAACCTTGTGAAGGTTGGGTTAATTTCATATATGTTCTTCCTTGTTAAAACTCAAAGTATCATATTTACCCACCATAATATATGAATATTATATATGCTCTCCTTAACCAATCAAAATATCATATTTACCCAAATAATAATTTTTTTTCGATTTTTAATAATCTTAAATTAAATTTAATAATAAAAAAAATTAAATGACTATTATACCCTCTAATCCATATATATCATATATCTCATTCTAACCTATAATATATGTCCTTATAACCTATACAGCCTTCACTCCATTTAGAGGACCTGTTTCTTCGAAGATTTGAATCAAAAAGCCATTTACAGGTTGTTTTTTCAAAGATTTGATTTAAAAAGCTTCCAATTTTCCTTAATCCTTCATAAATTCAAAAAAGTTGACCTCTTTTCCATTTTGTGAGCTCATAAGCTCATAATTCTTCCACGTACCTACTACTTGAACCAATAAGTGCAAGTATTTTGTACTCTTCGGAAATGGACAATCATTGATTAATTTATGGGAAATGAAGTGTTTTTTGGTTAATTTGTATATATAATTGAAGTTTTGTATGGTTAGTGTTTTGATTGACCATGGGATTTGCGATCTAAATTTTCTTCTGGGTTAGCAAAAGATTGGGGATTTATAGCTTACTTTCTTCTATTCATAGCATACTTTTGTGGGTTTATTCAAATTCTTTGGTTTCATCATCTTTTTTAGTTCATTTCTACACAAAATTATTTGATTTGGATATTCTTTGAACTGGGGTTTGTGTTATATCATTGAATTTCAGTTTGCACACTAAATGTTCGACGAAATTCCTCAAAGGGTTTTGAGAGTGTTTCAAGACTCCAATTTGTGGCTTTGTTTCTCGATTCATCGTAAAATTCCGATAATGGGAAGTCTCAAATCTTTGAATCAAATCTTGGAAGAAACATGTCCTATAAATGGAGTGACGACGGTGGCGCCAGCGGTGGGTGGCGTATGGCGTTGGAAAGGAGATAGATGATGTACGACAATGTATGATTTTAGAGGTTAGGATGACATAGATGATATTTGTGGATTAGACTTAAAGGGGAATAGTCATTTAACTATTTTTTTATTACTAAGGGGGTGCTTGGTTCATTTTAGGGAATGGGAATGGGAATGAAAATGGGAATGCAAGA
>LUCG01275893.1:0-16230 GCA_001633085.1 Carthamus tinctorius | reverse complement strand
CTCCAACCTCGGTCCAACCTCGACCCTCGTGGCTCGTGCCGGTCCAACCCCGTTCACCTAAAAAGAATGTTAACACATTATGAAATTGATGTTGCATGTTCTATAGGTTAAAAAAGGCTAAAAACTCGTAACTTGATATGCTAAGAGATCTGGTTAGCATTCATAGACCAAGACCCACAACCGTGAAACCTAGAAGGTCCCAAACCCAATAGTGCCATGTTCTATGGATGGGTGGACAGTGAGGAGGGCAAGCCCCACCCACACGTTGTGTTATGTATACGACGAGGAGGGTAGGCCGCACACGTTGTGTTATGTATACGGGAGGAGGGTCATGTGGATCATTGTGAGGTTGAGGTTGTTGCAAAGTCTATGTGGAATGAGAGAACCTAATTTAAAATAATGATAAATATGAATAATAATTAAAACTTAATGTATAATATTATACCGGGTAAGGGGCGGGGCGGGGGATGTGTTCCCGACCCTGACCCTGACCTCGACCCCATCTCAGGTTTCTTCTCATCAGGGATCCCTGAACATGGTTTAGCAGGGAATCTCCGCCTTGATCGGCTCAGGTGGACAAACAGAAAAGGGTGAAAAAGGGGAAGCCGTGTCGAAGTGAATATAGAAGGGTTTTTTCAACTTCTAAATATTGAAACATATTTTGGACCATGGACGGACCCAATTAAGGGTACACGGTGGCACGTGCTACCGTATTATTCCTTCGGCGAAGGGTAAAATTTTTCAGTTCCATAAAGGTGCAACCGTATCTGTTTCGAAACTTCAAGGTCTGCACCTAAAAACCACAAAGTTTCTATCGGAATCAACCAAAAAACCAAAAAAATTCAGTCGAGATCAACTAAAAACCAAATTTGGTTTTTCTCAAAATCAACCAAAAAAACCTAAAAATTCCCTCGAAATCAACCAAAAAACATAAAAAGTCTCTCGTAGTCAATCAAAAAACCCAAAAATTCTCGATTCAACAAAAAGAATTCGAAAAGGTCCATCGAAATTAACAAAAAGAAACTTAGAAAATCTCCCAAGATCGACCAAATAATCGAATTTTTTTTCCTGAAAATCAACCAAAAACTCAATTATATGGTGCCATCGTTTGAAAACCGTGCTGGTCCGTCCCTATTTTGAGTAGAGAAACTCAAATTTCTCATTTCTTTTGTAATAATATCATATGAAACATAAAAAGAAAACTAAATATACCAATTCATGTTGATAAAAGTGAATTTTGTTTGGGTGGTGAAACCATGAAAATTCCAATTCAGATATTTTTGACATCATCATCATCACCACCTTCTCTCTTCTTTCTCTTCATCCCCCTTTTTGTTCGGTAATTGCAGAACAACTTCACCCCCAAAAACAACCCTAATTCATCATCATCAGAGGTTACTATGGTTTAGCCTTCTTCCACACTCCCTAATTCATCATCTCTCTGTAACTCACATATTTGCCTTTTGCTGTTTCAATCTGAGGTGTATGGGGTGATTATTCGGTATTTGGTTTATATGGAGTGGGACAGTAGTAGCAGTTCTGATCTCAGCGGAGACGAGGAAGGGTTTCTGTTGAACGATGGCGGACCGCTGCCCTTCCCCGTCGATAGCTTGCTTCAACCGGCGCCCTGTGGTTTCGTTGTTACCGATGTCATGGAACCTGATCAACCTATTATCTACGTCAATTCCGTTTTCGAGATGGTTACGGGCTATCGTGCCGAAGAAGTTCTTGGTCGTAATTGGTCAGTACTATTTATTTCAATTCAGATATTCTTTTGTACGAAATTGTTTGATTCTTTAGGGTTAATGTGTTTTGGGGGGTTTTGGTTACCAGATAAGAAGAAAAAACCCAAGTTCATTAATTTATGGTTTGGTAAATGGGTTCTGGATAGATAACATTGCAAAATGCATTTGGGGTAATAGGATTCTTTTGCATTGAATCTGGGATGCATCACATACTCCCTGATAGATCGATCTCACTTGGAAAATATTGTCTTAAGGCAGTGTTATTTTTGATGATGAGTATTAAAGACCTCTTGGCTTTTAAGCATCAAACATAGTGGTGGTATGAATAATGAATGCAATTAGGAGTAGTTAAGAGATAATGTATATCTAAGTGCCAAAATATTGTTAGATATATCATATATCTTCTTTTTCATAGTTGAAAGTGATGGAAGATCTATGAAACCGTTATATATAATCTCTTCACTTCCCATCAAAACAAACTGGATTTTTGAAGTAAGCTATAAATACTTTTCTTGACATGTATTCGTCTTCAGGCCAACAGATTGACATATATTGATATATATGATTCAACAAATATCTCATCAGTGCCAATTCGCCCCTCTCACTGTTTTGTTAATCGTTATGCGACCTAGCATTACATCTCTCTAGAGTTTTCTACGTTCCTTCACCTTCATCCGAGTTTTATCTTATACTTTTCAAATTGGAAGCCACTTGTGTCCCCCTTGAAAACTCTCATATTGTTGGAGTGTTGTGCTTACAGTGGTATTAGTCACTAAATTCTGATACATTATTTTCTTATTTTTATGTCTATTTAAATTAAATCAATTTGAAGTGAAGTGATCTAAATACATGGCAATGTTTCACGTTTTCTTTTGCAACCGGATCTAGAACTCGGGCCGTAGCTTTAGAAATTGCTCTTTCACAGGTGAAATTGCAGCGGATGCTGGTCTAGGCTGCGAGCACCTATTAGCAATTAAGCGATGAGTGATGAGCTGATGGTTGACATTGCTGATTGTGGATTTGTGGTATCCAGCAAGTTGACTTGCTTTGATAGAGATTGGTACATTACAGATAGATGGTGAGAAAAGTAACCATGTATGGAGGATTTGTTACTCACAATGGTTTTAGGGAGGTTAAATCATTCTTTAATTGGGAACCGGGCATTGTCTACTCAATAGTTTGAGCTTCCTATTGCCATAGCAGCAATTCTTTTTTACTTTAGTGATTAATTTAACTTCTTCTAGTGACTAACTGACTTTAAGCGCACATTTGACCAGTGCATTCAAATCCTAATAGAATGACAGGAGCTCCTGTCCATCTCTTATAACAGAAGAGGAAAGGAGTTGGATTCATTCTTTAACATATCTGTATTCATAATTTATCAGGTGGACGAAATGGTTTGCAGCAAGAGGTTATTCAACTCCCTTGCAAAAAGTTCATTGTAGCAGCTTTCATTTATACTTTGCTTTATTTTGGTCTAGTTCCAAATTCCCTTTGACCTTCCTCTCTAGAAAATGAGAAGAGTTACATTCATCTCTCATTGTTCAATAACTTTATTTCCTAGTACTTGCTTGATGCATCATATGAGAGGAAATATTGAATTTTTATTGAACCACTTTCATGCTCTTATCTTTTCATAGCTTCATTGTCAATGATTAACTAGGGATCTTGAGGTGGTTAGGTGTATCGAGGTCTAGTAACTCTAGTTACACACTTACACCAACTTGGTAATGTTGTATCCCATGAGAGAAGCAATTTATGGCTGCTGCTTATTTTAGCTCAATGTTCTGGTTTTACTGATTCATTCTTAGGCATGGGACTTCATGAAGTGATCGATAGACAATAATTTCGACTATTCGTCTACCATTTCTCTTCATGTATTTTCTGCTATGAGCTTTTGGAGTCAACTCCTGCATCAGCTCTAGTTGCTGCTGTCATAATTACTTATTTCCATCCTTTTCAGTTGTCATACAATAGAAATTAGAGCATGAAGATTAACTGCAGAAAGGCTATTGCTACTTTAAAGAAACAACCTCAGTCCAGCACTCCAGCAGGCATTTCCTGCACAAAATATAGAACTAGTCTGACATGTAGATTCCCTCGTATGCGAAAATGATATTGTCTAAATATTTGCCATAAATTGCTAGACTTCTTTACCTTGTGTTCCTCCAAATCCCACTCAAAGATTAAAGCCAATTCTGATATGAAGTGGATGCTTGTTTCACTAGGCTCTGAAAAAAAGGTTCCAAAGTCACTACTTCCCAACCCAAATACTTCACTAACTGCTGGTATCTAGTCAGCTACTGACTTTGCTATCAATTGTCAGCATAGAGTTATTGATCTGCATTTGAATATGGTATTCTATTTCTTTACTACCTCTGTCAAGATGTTTTGGTTTTCTCTTAGCTGCATTTTTGTTGACTTCCACTAGAACTTTGATAGGATCTTTGACTTTGGAATGCATGCTGTCCATTCTGAGAGGAAAATGGAAATTTACATTCATTAAGGAGGAATTAGGAAGCATACTGCATTAATTGTTTGCCTTTGCCCCAAATATCTATCTATATTTCTGTGTTTTTTCAGTACATAAGAATCTTGATAGAAGTTCATTCTTGTTCGTATGTGCTCACGAGATTGGCAGTTTAAAACTGTGGATGATTTTAGAGGTATATGTTGGATGTTTTGGGTCTGATGTTGCCTGGATATAATGTTGAAGAGCACACTCATATGATGATCATGTTTTGTACTCCCTCTGTTCCCAAAAAATGCAATGTGTGACTTGGATAAACTACAAATGCTTGACTAGTAATCAAAGGTCTAGAATGCACATTCATGAGGACAAAATAGGGAAAATTGGTGGACCAAAAATTAAAGTTACTAGTCTCATGTACGGTCAAAAAGTAAATTTGATCCGAGAGCTTCCCGACAAAGGAAATGTTGCATTTTTCCCAGGGAACCCAAAAGGAAACTATTGTATTTTCTTTGGGCAAGGAAGGAGTTCAGTTTTTACTTTTTGGCGTATAAGCACAACTCTAGATCAATTGCTATTTTCAGAAAAGCTAGCAAGACTTGGGAATAAGAAAAATAGGAAATTGGGTTCGATATTGAAATTGGCCTGCTGAGATCGTGGACAAATTGCTTCATACACAAAGTATGTCGCTTCTTCTGTTGCAAAGGGGTTGATGTATTTCATATTTCTGATACTTTTAAGCACATACTAGCTTGCAACATAATCTATGACTAAAGAGTAGGGGACAAAATAGTGTTAAAACCCCAGGTAAAGTAGATACAGTTATTGTTTGCTTATCTGCTAATGAGCCCTTTTAGGGTAGATGTTAGTTGTGATGAAAAAAAATAAAATAAAGACACATGCAACCTGTAACCTAATTAGCTCTTCATATGGGAGTTTAGATCGTCTAACACTAAAGCTTAATTTCGGGGATATAGGTCAGGAAACTTCTAATTTTTTATACAATTTTTTTAACATGTAACATAGTAATTAAATATGAACCAGTTCTGATGCTTGTTCTATTCTTTGATTTAGCGCCTAAGTTGTATGCTACAGGACTGATGAAAATAGATGATTTTCCACCTGGATTAATAGGAAAAGCTAATTATTTTTGCTGTGGTAAATCATCATAGTTGTTTTACTAGGGTCCTCTCATGGGGATCGTCAACGTTAGCTTTATATCATCATGATACGATGTGCTTCTAAAAGCAGCTAAATTATATTATTGTTACTTAATTTACCATACCATTTCTATCCTATTATAAGCAACCCCTCTGATTTTTGGGATTTCTTGGCAGCCGGTTCTTGCAGTGCAGAGGTCCATATGCAAATAGAAGGCATCCACTGGTGGACTCTACTGTAGTTTCAGAAATTAGAAGATGCCTGGACAATGGTATTGAATTCCAAGGAGAACTGTTAAATTTTAGAAAGGATGGTACCCCGTTAATGAACAGACTACGTATGACCCCTATATACGGTGATGATGAAGCAATAACCCATATCATTGGTATCCAATTCTTCACCGAAGTAGATATGGATCTGGGCCCACTTCCAGGGTCTACAATAAACGGAACCGTGAAAGCATCGGATGTGTTCCGTTCTAGTCTTCTGTCTGGCTGTATAACTCCGAATGAAAACCGCAATTCTTCCCGTGGGCTTGGTGGGATACTACAGTTGAGTGATGAAGTGATTTCTCTTAAGATTCTTTCACGGCTGACACCGAGAGATATCGCCTCTGTTGGATCTGTATGCAGTCGGTTTTACGAGGTTACAAAGAATGAAGACCTTTGGAGAATGGTCTGCCAGAATGCATGGGGAAGGGAAACGACTAGAGTTCTCGAGACGGTTCCCGGGGCTAAGAGGTTGGGGTGGGGTAGATTGGCAAGGGAGTTGACGACTCTTGAAGCAGCTGCCTGGAGGAAGCTAACCGTCGGCGGTGCTGTTGAGCCCAGCCGATGCAATTTCAGTGCGTGTGCGGTTGGGAATCGGGTGGTTCTGTTTGGCGGGGAGGGTGTCAACATGCAACCGATGAATGACACCTTTGTGCTTGACTTAAATTCAAGCAAACCCGAGTGGCAGCATATCAAAGTGGGATCTCCACCCCCTGGTCGTTGGGGTCATACGCTTTCGTGCGTGAATGGTTCCAATTTGGTTTTATTTGGAGGCTGTGGGCTTCAGGGGTTGCTTAATGATGTCTTTTTGTTTGATTTGGATGCCAAACATCCAACGTGGCGTGAGATTTCTGGTTTGGCCCCTCCGCTTCCGCGATCATGGCACAGTTCCTGCACCCTCGATGGAACAAAGTTGATCGTTTCTGGTGGCTGTGCGGACTCGGGAGTACTTCTTAGCGACACTTTCCTGCTTGATCTGTCGTTGGAGAAACCCGTCTGGAGAGAGATACCCGTGTCGTGGACGCCGCCTTCTCGACTTGGTCACACATTGTCGGTTTATGGCGGAAGGAAAATCTTGATGTTTGGGGGTCTTGCAAAGAGTGGGCCCCTCAGGTTCCGGTCAAGCGATGTGTACACGATGGATTTAAGTGAAGACGAACCCTGTTGGAGATGCGTAACGGGGAGCGGAATGCCTGGTGCTGGTAACCCGGGCGGCATCGCTCCCCATCCTCGGCTTGATCATGTGGCCGTCAGCCTTCCCGGTGGAAGAATACTCGTCTTTGGAGGGTCTGTAGCTGGTCTCCACTCGGCCTCACAGTTGTACATTCTCGACCCGACTGAGGAAAAACCGACATGGAGAATATTGAACGTGCCGGGGAGGCCGCCGAGGTGTGCTTGGGGACATAGCACCTGTGTCGTTGGTGGCACACGGGCTATCGTTCTCGGAGGTCAAACAGGTGAGGAATGGATGCTAAGTGAGCTTCAAGAGCTATCTTTAGCGAGTTCTGTCATCTAAAACCCAAACACAAAAAACCGAGCAGGTGTTATAAGTTGAATCCGAGATGGGTTTTGGAATTTGCTTCTTAGATAAGTTGAGCATTGCGTTATAAAACCGATTGAAAGGCAGGTGACTTGTGGACATTTCAACCCGAATAAAAGGTACATTTTTTGTGAGATTTGTGCAGAAATCTTGTTTCGGTACCGAGTTTGGGTGACTGCATCTATTTAGGTTAGCAGTAATTTAGTAGGTTTAACCTTTATAATATATATAACCAAGATAGATGTTGGTTGGTTGGTTTTTGAAAAGGCTGAAAAAAGAATAAGAGCACACTGAAACAAAAATGATGTTTGTTTGTAGCTGGTGTATATATAACAAGTCAGAAATTTGTACATGCAGTTTATTTGGTAGGAAACATATATATTTCTATGATGACTATTGTAATAATGAGAAGGTGGGTTTAGCTTCTCTCTTTTATAAGATGTTGTTTTAGAGCCAGGATTTGGAAGTGTAATATGAACCTTCTTCCTATTGTTTATTTTTTTAGCTTTTGCTTTTTGTAAATTTGAAATTGTATTTGTTAAAGCTGATTGTTTGGATAAATTTTTATGTCCATGGGAGGAGAGATCAATGAGTTTGAGGGAGGCAGAGATTGCAGGTTGGATTATTTCTGGCCAAACTAATTATTACTACTTTTTGACTTTTTGTTAACTTGTACATAGACTAATCCTAGAGGCCAAGGATCCCTCTAAATTAGTTCACTTTTGGAAGGATGATAGAGAAAAAAAGAAAAGTTATTCTTCCAAATTCTTTTATTTCATTCTCCTAAAAGACTTGATAACACACTTTTGTTAAATTTTTTTAAAAATCCTTTCCTTTTCTTCCTTCAGAAAAACTTAAGAATAGGGCGTTAGAGGATAGTTAGGAAAAGTCTCCAACATCTTTGCAGGACTCGAACCCTTGTGAGAATCCTAATTTTGGGTTCGGGTTCGGTCGGATTGTGCTCACCCCTAATCCCAAGGATCATGACTTATTCCATAAAGTCATTTTGGCTTGACTTTTAATGATTAAGGGCCTATATGTTAATAGCTTAATGAGTTTAATGAGACTCACAGCTTATCCTGTCATTTATACATGATTGTTTGGTAGTGGCTTAATGGTATAGGGGAATTAAGCTCAAAGAAAATGAAAATTTAAGAAACATTGTGATAACTATTTATTTTGATGGTATGTATATGTAAATACAAGATATTAAAGTTGTTTTTTTGGTTTTTATGGCATATGCATTAAGCACATGTACTATGTATGTGTGTTTGTTACTAGTTATACGTATGAACATATGATTTCACTGTCCAAATGAACGGTTAACAATGTGTTCTTTAGTTTTTTAATTTTTTAAATAATTTTAAAACCTTATAAAAGTTCAAGTATTTATAATCAAATGAATACGATTAGTATCTTAAATTTGGATTATTTATTTATATTAGTATTATCATCTTAATAAGACGGCATTATATGTTTGTCAAGTTTGATCAATGTTATGCTATTATGAAATTCCAAATTTAAAACTAAAAATTAAGAGAAACGTGGCTAGAAAAAAACCAAATTACTTTTTTGTATGAATATATTCGTACCGCCACCTAATATTGAAGTAGTCATCGTTCTTAGAAAACTTTTTACACATAGCATGTGCAAAACCTTGTAGAACATCTATTACATTTACTTGAATTTTATCTTAAAAGGCATTATTTGGTAAACATAAGCTAGCTTATAAGGTGGTTTATATTTTATGTATATGTTTGTATGAATAAAAAATAAATTAGCTTTTTGATAAACTATTTGGAGGTAGTTTTTTGAAGCCTTTTGTAGCTTTTTTCCAATTATACCTTCATTAATATTAATTATTATATTTTAATATACATTTTTTGATCATTTTATATACCCATAAGTTAGTTTTTGCCAAACATAATTTATTCATAAGCTAGCTTATCAGCTACCAGTTAACTTATAAGCTAGTTTGCCAAACATAGCCAGAATATCATATACCATTTTCGAAATTTTACCGTTAATAATTATTTAAAAATTAGAGATAACATAATTGAAAACTAAACTGATTACTGATATAAAATTTTTCATTTTTGAACCGGACCAAAAATCGAACAATTAATCTGAAAATATTAACATAAAACAATATTGATTCAAATTATAAATCTAAAAAAACACCATTTTATTTAACCCGAGGTTGGGAAAAATAAGCTAATTAGAGGAAACGGAATGGTCGGGGAAGGCTTGATGTGGTAGCAGGGTGGAATGGTGAACACCACCCCCACCCCTACAGGGTGTAATTTGACAGCCTGCCAACATGCCTACTTCGATGGGATATTGGATTTTTTCTTGTCTCTCTTTATAATATGTGTGTATCTCTCTCTTCCTCTTTTTTCTTTTTTTTTTAAATGGTTAATGGGGTGTAGGGATGGCATGGGTGGAGTGGTGAGTGGTGGAAGAGAGAGATGGGTATTCCCTAGGGGGTGTAAGCAAGTCGAGCTTTTAACGAGCTACTCAAGCTCGAGCTCGAGCTTAATAATACTCGAGCTCGAGTCGATCTCGAACACAAAATCGAGCTCGTTTAACTTAACGAGCTGAGCTTTATAACACCAATGTTTGACTGGACTCGTTCGAAAACTCGATTAAAATTTTCGAGCCGAGCCATTCGAGCATACCGTTTTCCGAGCCAAACATGTTCATATATTTATTAACAATAGTATAAAATATAAAAATTATCGAGCTCAAGTAGATAAACGAGTTAATCGATTGCGAGTTCGAACCCATAAACGAGCTTCGAGCTCGAGCCCTACATTGAAAAAGTTAATCGAGCTCGAGTCGAGCTCGAACCTAACATAATTTTTTGAGCTCGGCTCGATTAACCTACTACTCGACTCGACTCGACTCGTTTACACCCCTTTCCTGTTATGACATGTTTGAAAAACATTGAACCAACTTAAACCAAATAACATGTTTATAAAAATACCTAAAATCAAAGAGTTGGATCAATGAAACTTCAATTATTGGATATTGTAGATCTGATCATATTTTGCAACCCAAATAATTCTTTTAAAACAAATAATAAATAAAAACAAACATTCCTGTAGTGTAGTGTATATCTATCCAAAGTGATACCCAAAGCATATGTGTGAAAGCTGTTTTGCAATGGCATCCCAACCTTTCTCATCAAAGATTCTCCATTGATTCAATCAATAATACCTTCATCATCCATCCCCTTTTCTTTTCCCACTCAAAAAGCTCAATCTTTCACCTTACCACCTCCATCTTCAACCTATTAGATGATGCCGATTGATAGACAACAATCGATTCCTCCGCCGGTCATCGGAAAAATCGGTTACTACACCGTGTTCGTTACACCTACCCCTAAATCCTCACCTGAATCATCCTCCGTGCCGGATTCGGATTCTCAGAAGAAGAGGAATAATCGTTCTCCGGTTCAGCCGCCGCCGGTTCAGTACCAGAAGACCGCTTCGTCGTCATACGGTTCAAACCTCGGTTTCTTTTGGGACGCCATTGCTAAGCTTCAGAATGGTAGTGTTCTTAACTTTTGTGATTTGAATTTGTCAGATTTAGAGGGAAATTGATTGATTGAATGTAGAGATTTTGGCGGACGTTTTCTCGTTTTACTAAATTCAATTCAGATTTGGTATTTGGTTGTTTAATTTCTTCTTGTTGTTGTTGTTTAATAACTAATCTTTGATGAACTTTTGTTGCATTGGTTTGTGTTTTTCTTTGAATTGTTTCTCTTGTAGATGTGCATCTAGTATATGTTAAGTTTTAGTTTCTGAGATCAAATAAGGAATAATAATAACAATAATAATAATAACAATCTGGCCACATTTGAGTTTAAAATCCAATACATGCTTAAGAATATTTTATAATCTAAGGTGTAATGCTGTTTCCAATATGGTAGTTGAACACATTCAGATTGGAATCATTTAGGTATTCTATATGTTGAACGTGGAAGATCAAACAAAAAAGGAAGACATGATTTATGAGAAGATTTATCGTCTGATAGTGTAATTACTATGGTGCATATTAAGTGATCCAAACAACCTAGAAAGCAACTTGGTGCACCTCAAGTGGGAGGGTGTGATCTTAGAATTTATGTCTGTAAGCTCTTCTACATGTTTGGGGACATCTTATCCTTTTGCCAACCTTCCCTTGGTTTGTGCAAGAGTCCATTTCTGGTTGGTCTTGCACCGTCCGAGTTTTTTTTTTATCTTGAAGGATACAATCATGACTGAAGTCGCACCAAGGACCATAACTAGAAATTAGCAATTCACATTCATATCGCTGAAGATGTAGCCCCAAACAACCTTTTGCCTTTTGTGTTTCAAGGAGTCAATCTTCCCAAACAAACAGCTTCCCTTTTGGTTAAACGTTCAGATGGCTGTTTGTGTCTTCTGCCTGCAAACAGCCAACTCTTATCTGATGGGATCCTATACACTTCTGGCAGTTGGTTATTGTAGCTGGCCCGTTGGACAGAGCTCTACCTGCTTGGCCTTCGTTTTTACTTTTCAAGAATCCCCTGTGCAGTTGCTTCAATATGATTATGTTTGTACAAATCAATGGAGTCTATTATGATTTTGTTGCCAAGGGGATTTGATTGTGACCTGAAGTTGCAAGCACATGGATTTTTGTAATTAATCAAACCTAAGAGTGGTTTCTGTAATTATGTGTAACATAATCGTTGTTTATGTAAACTCTTTCTGCTACAGCACATTCAAATTTGGATGACTATCTGGCACATTGGTTTGGGCTGAATCAATCAAAATATCAGTGGGCTTTGGATGATTACTATGAAAACCAGAGCATGGTAAGTTTTTGTCTTCATTTAATTTTTTTGGCATTTACTGGTACCAATCATTTTGATAAAATTTATGCTGATGTTATGACGTTTCTTGCTTGGTGTTGGTGGCGTGGGTCCAAAATTGAATGCAAATCGTCTTATCTTAAAGCCAGAGTTAATGTATATTACGAGTAATTTATTGCTCACACACTTGATGACTCATCATAATGAAGTTTCTTCCATAATTAACCTTAATCAACTGCAACTGTGCATGATAAAGTAGTTTAACTCCTTGATCTATGTTCTTGTTAATTGAAAGATTCACAGTTTTGCTTGTATGAACAGTGTCTCTTTAGAATAACATTTAGCTCACAAGTTATCTGGTTTGAAATTTTTGTATTTATGCTTGGATGATTGTTCTCTATTACATTGTCCATAGTAGTCATGTGACTCGTGTCTTGTCTTAAGAACCCTAAACTATCATTACATGGAAATATCTTGTCGGTTTGCATAATGAATTGAATTGTAGATTCACTTAACTTCTGCTAAGTGATTTATATGATGTGCATGAACCTTAACGTTAAAACACAAAAAGTAGGCATTTTAAAAATGTGTAAACTAAAATATACTTTCATTACTGCGAGAATCTTCTCTTGTTCCTGTTACTCATTAATTACAATTTTAGCAACAGCCAAGTAACCAGCACAAAACTTTTATAATTATTGGCTACTATTCTACTAAGAAGTTTTTGGATCATGAACTCTACACACAATTCCACGAAAGCTTCACAAAGTGGAAACAGATCAAAGGTAAAATTTTATAGAATCATATAAACGGTGACATACGAGGGTGATCTGGCGATAGGAGATTCACAAATGGGATCAGATTGCTTAGCTTCATGAACGTATACAAACTGTAGAATTCAAATGGGGAATGATACTTATGACAACTATGTATAGTGTCCTTGTTTTAGTTACTCTCAAGCTCCTTGCAGGATATTTATGTGCACTTGTTCTAAAAATCTGAAACGGAACACTAAATACAGAGAGAACACAAAAAGATAATGTGAACACTGAGCACTTAGTTTCATGCTTCTCTCAATACTTGGTTATTATGTTTTCATGCTGACAGTTATAGATGAAGAGAGCTTTCCTTTTTAAAGGGAGCTCAAGGAAATTACTAGACAAAGAAACTTCTAGATTCTATTTCATTGCTTCCAAAAACTACGAAGTACGAACCTCACAAATGATCTAGATTCATGAGAATCCTAGAGTAAAATGGCGAAGACTAGTTTTTGCTAGAGCATGTTAGTTGCTCCTAGGATGTTCATGACACTTCCATGGTGAATGCTTATTTGAAATCTGCATGACTGTTGAATGTCATATCTGTACTTGGAACACTTGGGATGTGACATTAGGCTTTATACAGGCACACCTTTTACGGTTTTTACCCATTCTACTCATTTATAGCATATAAATACGGAGTGATATTCTATGTGCCATGTTTAGATGCTATTGATCATCTGCTCATGTGGTTTGAAAGTACTATTGTGATTCCGTATTTTTGATGCTTGATTCTTCTGAAACATGTTAACTTCAGGAGAAGGTTGAAAGAAAAGCTAAAGATATACCCAACAAAGCACAAAAGTAACAAGTTTGTTTTTTAGGTAAGCTTTTGAATAGTTACTGCTTCCCTTGGCTTTACTTTGGGATGATTACCAAAAAGACCAATGCACTACTGGCCATTTGCCACAAACAATGATCTTTCTAGCCAATTTAACAAATTTTTTTTCCAACATTAACTAACAAACCAGTTAGATGATAGAGCTCATACTAGCATGCTGAACTAGGCAGTCTAGGCACATGGTTTGCCAACTTGGAAGATATTTTATGCGTGAAACAAAATAAAATGGAGACGTAAAATATTTGGCATGGCACATCATTGTTGTAGGAATACCGTTTTTCTTATAAACTTAACAACTATTGATCGAGGTTGGTTACAAGTAAAGTAGCATATGTAGAATAAATTTGTTTTTTTATTTAATTTCAGTTAAGTACTTTTTTTCACTATCACCTTGCTTTTCTCATTTCTTTAAATTATGTATTAGATTTTTTTGGTGCAACCTTAACATTTAGCCTCCGCCCACCACAAGAGACATCTTCAAACTAAGTTTTAACAAATTTAGCAAAATACATGAACTCAGTATGGAGATATGGAGGAATTTCTCAACGACACCAAGTTTTATCCCACCAAAGATTTTTTACATTTACATCCAAGTATACATGTATAATGTCACAAAACAATAGCTCTTGTTTAGATCCTCAAAAACCTTGATATCTACATTATCAAGTCTCCAAAATGATCAAAACGATTGAAGTCCCAAGCAAACCAACAGTGACTGAGAGATGCAGTGATGTGGGTTAAGGTGCGAGGCTTATCTTCAAGTTGGTTGTCACGGTGGCAAAGTAAATGAACCAAAAAAAGTGATAAGGATAAAGGCTTAGTATCTTCTGTCTTCTTTCCCTTCCTTTTTGTTCTTTTCGATTTTCTTTTCTTGGTTTAATTTTATATTTTGGCAACTTATCATTTAGAAGATTTGACACATAAGTTGTCTAAAGCCAAGTGGATGGCCACAAAACTCTTTAAACTACAACCTGATTGCAACATCAGCTTTATGGTTAAAGTGACTATTATTTCTTGTGATTATTTGTCTAATTAGCAAAAAACTTAGTACTAGATCAAATTGGCAAACTGGCTATGGTACGTTTCTCTTTTGATAATTAACCCTTTTTGTATTTTAAGTTTGCATCTTTTGCTTGTCTACTTACAAGGCAAATCTTGGAACTACGAGGAAGGGTATTCCTTTGTGACCAGAAGGTCACAGGTTCTAGTCGCAGAGACGTTCTCCTTGCAACATGTATGGGAGCGAAACTGAGACTTCTCTCCTTGAACTTGCACTGATTCTCTATGTAATTTTATTTTATTAATTCTTCATTTTCTTTGCATGATAGGTTTTGATCAAGGGCATCTTCAGGAACAGTGTTCACTACATCCATGTGTCAGATCATCACATAATTGGAACTTTCATTGGTTGTATCACATCAAATGTTCAAATTCACAGTGATCTATCATGATTCTTTTAGTAGTGAGAGCATGGGGGAATGTAACATTTTCATAATTATAGTGTTTTACCTTAGCAACCACCAAATATAGTCTTATGTTGTGAACTCTAGCTATAGATTTACTTGTTCCATCCGTACTTCCTCGTCCAGTTAACAAGAATAGAAGTTATTTAATGTGCCATTGAGCACTTGTTATTGCATTCGCACTGGAGTCAAAATATTTATAGTCTTTATCTTACTTCAGAGAAGGTTGCCCTGCTTTACCAGATTTATTAACAAATGGCAATTCCATGGCATGAAGGCATCCAGTGGCTGTCCAGTAAGCATGAAACTGTTACTTTCCCTTTATGTACCATTTTCAGCGTGCCAATGATTATATATTGTTTCATTAAGGTAATTCTTGCTTTTAAAAAGTTGTAGCGATTATAGTTCATTATGGGATTTTGGAGTAGTTTCATGAAGAAAAGCCGTCCCTTCTACAGAATCTACAGCAGTAGTATTCATACCTACCATATTATCATTTTATCAAGTTTATATGTTATTCACAGGTATATGGTATACTTTAGGCCCATGATTGGAGGTTAAAATACTGCTGAAGAGATCATCGACAAGGTGATGTTTACAAACATGGGAACTTTCCCATGAAATTTACTCTTCTCCCTGTTTGAGTCTGAGAGCTACTGGTTTGTTTCATGTTTTGTTCATTTGTTGAAGTCTTTGGACCTGGTAAGCGTGGTCCCTTTCTTTGATTTAAAGAGTTGTCATTGCAGAAAAGGTGCTTGTTTTCATATTAAAATGTCATTTTTCTTTGGCTAGGCTTTGGCAATTATCTTCTACTATTTATCAATTGTCCCATATGCAAGATATATTAGCATAAAATTCATCACCAAATTAACGAGGTTGTTAATACAGGTGATTGTGGTAGACATATTGACTTGTAAGTCTTCATCTATATCTACTTTAATTGGGTGGATAATGAAATATCTGTCCCCTAGCTATGCATCAATTGACCAGGCCATCTTTTCTAATGAAATTTCCTCTTTGGACTTGGTAAACAGCCTTCCCTTATTAATCGCCAGTTCCTAACATATATATATATATATATATATA
>LUCG01275848.1:0-21918 GCA_001633085.1 Carthamus tinctorius | reverse complement strand
ACCGGTTAGGCGCGGCGGTGTTACCGCCGGTACCGCCCCCTTACCGGGCCGGCCGCGGATGGCTAATCTTCAGTGTTATGGAGAAGATTACTTTAGGAGAAGATATGGATAGCTTAGGTGAAGATATGAATAGTTTAGGAGAACTGAAGAATTGAATCTCGTAATGGTAGCAAAATTGGAACCAATAACCGAAACCAATTACATGCATACAGTTCGGTTTCGATATGGTCTTAGTCGATACCAGTTTGGATTTGGTATCTGATCTCGAGATTTATTCTTGGGATACAGTATAATTTGCCGATTCAGGATATTAAGGGGGTGTTTGAGATTGCTTATTTCTTCTTATCTGCTTATCACGGGTTGGTAACGTAGATAAACTATTTTGAGTGTTTGGAAAGAGGGTTAAAAACGTAAATAAACCGTTTGAATAATAGCTGACGGAAATTGGGACGCCTGCGATACGATACAGACTGAGAGAGAGATGCCTCCCCGCAAGGAACCATGCCGAAACTTCCAGCGTGGATTGTATGCCTTCTTCTTCTTCTTCTCTAGTTTACTTATGTGCTTGATGCTTTTAGGGTTTACTTGCATATTGTTGAATTACTTATTGCTTTTAGGGTTTACTTATTGTTTGAATTACATTTTTTACTACCAGTTTTGTTGTATTGAGAATGTTGTGGCCTTGATTATACAATGGCTATACCGGTTCTTGTTTGAACAAGATATATGAGCATCAAGTTCTTATACCCTCTGATTTTGTATTGAAATATCTGCAGTTTCTTGAAAAGAATCACTAAATTGAATTCTTACTAACAGCTTGAGTTGATTAGGTTACTTTTTCCAGTGAAAAAACAGCAATGTTTAGTGTGGTTTATCTTATTTAAAGCAGATGGATTCTACTATTATCTCAAAGAGGATGTAAAAGTAGGATGAACACGATCAAGGTTTACTTTGGGTTTAGGGCTTGAAGTTTGTATGCTGTTTGTCTCAAAAGAGGGATGTTTTTTGTGGGCTATTTCAATGGGTGAGAAAGCCTTTGGTGGTCAATTTTTGTATTCTGATTCCAAAAGAAAACCTCAGTATTATTACCTTTTACCAGTTCATCTTGTTTAATATAAAGCTATTAATTGGGGGAATGATTAATCTGGTTTAGGTTTTGCTCAACCTTCATTGCTTAAGAATGATCAATATGAAAATAGGTGAGATGAGATCAATTGAAGGGAAGGTATATTGATCATGGCCAACTGCCCATATAATATTAATAGCCAATTGGAAGTACCCACCCATATGTGTAGGCTTCACATGTAGAACCTTCTAGTAACTATTTGCCATGTGTCTTTGGCTTTCCTTACTGTTTCTTTACAAAACCTTCAACTATAGTGTGCAATGTTGTAACATTATTAACTATCTCTATTAAGTTTAAGGCTGGTTGGTTACAAAAAATAAAGCTGAAGTCTAGTCTGCTTCTTCACAGTGTGTTAGTGTTTCTTTACTAACTATTATCCCCCATGCTTTGCAAAAAACAAGCTATTAGATTCTACAGTTGTAGCTGTCATATGAAAAGCAAATTATTTTGTAGTAGTTGGTTAACCAAGGTTAACATTTCACATTTGATTGTACTTACCTTTCTTTCACCTACACTATAGCTACTTGAATGTGGTTTTGTAGGGAACTTACTAAGGGGCTGTTTGGCTGGTTTTCCATCCAGTCCTGTATGTATGAAACTGACTGTGTGGATTAATTCGCTCGTATGGATTGGGAGGGTTTTTCATAGATGGAAGGAGCTTGTTGTTAAATTGGGAGGGACAGGTTTGGATAAACTTGGCATTCTGCATAAAGCTCTCCTTAGAAGTTGACTGAATAAGCCACTTAATTCTATATCATGAAGCCACTACCAAACAATCATGTATGGCTGATCGAATAAGCTGCGAGTCCCATTAAGCTGTTAATAAACATGCTGGCGGCGGTTTAGGTGAGAATTAGGGTGTGCATTTATGGCTGTGTCCCTCCCTCCTTGGGCTTAAAATAGTAACTGAATGTAGTTCCTCAAGTATTGCGGTCATTATATGTCCTGTGGTCATATGATTAATTGTGGAGTTAGTAAGCCATCTCAAGGGGATAGTTGTAAAATAATTCTTTTGAGATTGTTCAAGCTTTTATTTGGATATTCATAAGAGGCCTGCATAACTGTGGAAAATGCTATGGCATCTTTAATCACTGTTTTTATTAATAGTGAGCTTTCTTTAAAAATATTTGTGAGTTCTCTTTAAATTTTGCATAGTTTCTTAATTGCCAGCTAGCTATTCAGTACAAGTCTGGAATGAACAGTAAACTGATCATGTTTCTAGAACTCTGGCTTTGCATCTTGTTCCTCAAAGTTGAAGCATCTTTCTCGTGTTGAAACACTTGCTATTTCTTTTGCAGCTGTCAGTATGGTGAACGTTGCAAGTTTCTTCATGTAAATCAACAGCAAGCAAAACCAAATCCTTTTGGGTTTGGTACACAAAATGCTACACAATCTCCGCAACCTCAAAAACCCAATCCGTTTGGATTTGGTGTTCAGAACAACTCCCAGATTGGATCTAAACCCAATCAATTCAAGGTTCAATGTGCATTTTAACTATTACATTTCTAGTTTATCTACCACTGTCAATTTCATCTTGTATCACATTTTACTTTCTTTTTGGTTGCATTTTAATCTGATTTGTGGATCAGCCTGGTGAAAATAAATGGAGCCGATTTGGTAACTCTTCAGCCCCACAAAAACAGGATAATCAGGCTTCAGCACCCAATCATGTGTAAGATTATGGTTAACAGTTTGTATGCGTTCCTCCTGTATCATTAGGTTAGGGTAGCTTTCCTCATTTCTGTATTCTGAAAATTGACTGGGTGTGGTTTTGAAGGTGCACAGATTCAGAGTCTTGTAAGAGCCAAATTAAAGAAGATTTTGAGCAGGAGAAACCGCTTTGGAAGCTTACATGTTATGGCCATCGCAAATAGTATGTTGTTCCTCATCTCCCTTTTCAATTTTATTGGGAAATTTGGACCTGAGTTTGTTGTACCATGTCCTTTGAAAAGTAAGATGCTACTCTGTTAGCTGCTTCCCGTTCTGGTTTATAAAATTGGGTAACTTTCTTAAACGCTGGATCGTTCACTTGATAGAGAAGTTTTTAGCCTGAAGAGCAACTTATCAAACTGGAGCCAGCCAACATAATCTCTTAACTTTGTTTGTAAAACACCAACAGGTGTTTTTACCGAAAACTAGTTCTTCCAGTGTAAACAAATGAAACCCAATAGAAATTGCAAAGACGTGAAGAAATAAATAACAACATTCTTCTACATATATTCCTATCTAGCAGCAGCTCCATATTGGTTTGTGATATGAGTTAGTGAGCGCCGTTATAAGTACTTAGTAATGAGCTGCTTATAACTGTCCTCCATGGTTTTGGTTAATTTGGAGGTCTTGGGTCAGTCTACTAGTTTAGGGTTGGGAATTATGTGGTATTAGAATGGTGGCCCTTTGAGAGTTGAGATGTAACGGATTGGGTGGGATTTTGTTTGTGTATTTGTGTGGGCTTGATATCCTTCAAGAGAGGGGTTCTTGACATTCATCCCACAATGGTTTCCGGTATGAATTGAGATTCCCATTGTTAATCCTTTGTAATAAGCTACTAATAATGGTGTACCATTATTTTTTTTAAAGGGTATCTGAGGTTTTGTCCCGACCAATCCCGGCAAGGTTCAGCGACAGCTAAGCATGCTGCCCTGGCCCCTGAGTTAATCCCCAGTGGCCACAATCTAAAAGCGTCTGGATTCAAACCTGGGGACTGGGGTAGAAGGGTTAACAAGCCACTTCCCTCACAAGCCTTAACCAGTACGCCACAACCTTGTGGTTGGTGTACCATGATTTTGGTTGATCTATGTTATTGAACTACTTTTTTACTTTGCCCATTGGGTCTTACATCATTCATAATTGAAGCATATATATAAGGCCTCAATGACGTGTTTCTCTACTTTACGTGCTTTCATGCTTGCCACTATTTTATTCTCTAGATGACCAACACCATATGCAAATCCTTCACTGATGGCCTTGTCAATGTAACTTCTTTTAGGATATTAATATACATCCTTGGTCAAAACTTCTTTTCTTCCGATGAATGCCATTGTGTAACCTGAAGTTTTTTTTTTCTATTAGTGGACCATGTGACATTGTTGGTGATATTAGCTGTGAAGAATTGCGAGCGTCTGCTTATGATGATGCTAAACGTGGGATGAACATTCAGTCAATTGTAAAAGCCACCATCCTCTTTCTGTTTCCATCTTTTTTTTTATTGTTCTCAAGTATGCCAATTAACAGAGCTCACATTTGCACAGGTTGAGAAAGAGAGGAGTTTACTTAGTTCCAAGTTGATTGAATTTGAAAACCTACTTCGGAATCCTTATACACCTCCACAAAATTCAACTGTTAACACCCAAGATACCTTTCCTGGAAATAATACTTCTCCTCAAATGATTCAAAATAATGTTCCTCCTTCAGTTTCAAGTTTCAGCCAATTGGGTACAACCATCAATCCAGGTTTCCAAATGAGGCAAGATTTTATTTTTCAATTTGGATTCCTGCCTTTCTTTTAGCAACTCCCAGACCCTTAATTTTTTTATTTGCACTTTTCAGACCGGCTACTACAAATAATGCTTTTGGGCAATCAAATCTGTTCCAAACTCCTAGTCAGATATCAGATGCATCCCAGAAGAACACCTTCGCATTTGGAAATCCAGGTGTGATTTTGATGTTATGCAATTCGTGCTGTTTTTATCTTTTTATTTTTTTTTAAATTTATTTTGCGGTTATTTTAGGCTTATTAGTTATGGTTGCTTTGCTTGTAGGTGTGATGGGCAGTCAACCATCTAGCCAGTTGTTTCCTAGTTCATTCCCTGCCACCACAACTACCTTTGGCAATAACGCTGGGAATGCTTTCGCTAATGCTGCAGTTACAACAAATCTTGATTTAGCACGTCAGCAGTCACCTACGCCATTCGGCAGCCATAACACTTCTGCTAATGTAGTTTCGCATCCAGTTTCCGCTGTTGAAATGACGTAAGCCCATTTTACAATCCTTAATTATGTAGTATTCTTGATGAACCATATTAACCCCCTAAATAAATCACCCGGAGATTGAATAATTAGGGAAAGAAACAATAAAAATTATGGGTAAAGTTAGAAACCAAACCGCCTCCTTTTTCACTTATATGTTGATGCTTATTTTCGTCCTCACTTTGGTCATGTTTGGCATCCATAAGCTAGCTTATTATTTGAGCTTATCCAAAAAGCCTGTTTGGTTGGACATAAGCTAGCATTTTGAAAAGCTACTTGAAATATTGTTTCAATAAGTTCCAGGGCTTTTTTTCACCTTTTTCTAATTATGCCACTTGTATTTTTTCAATTAATTTTCAACAATGTCATCTTAGGTCAATCTATTGTCATCTAGTTCATTAACTATTTTTTTTTTTTTAATATGAAACACTACTAGTTTATCCGTTAACTAGCTTATCAACTACTTTGCCAAACATAGCCTTTGTGTCAAGTCTGAGCCTATACTAAAAAACATGTTTGCCCCTTGGTCTATCTTAATTTTGAAAGTGAACCCTAAACGCTAAACGCTAAACCCTGAACTGATGCATATTTCAGGTCTTGTAGAAGAGAATTGAGCAGTTTACCGAAATCCCTTGCTTACTATTATCATTATGTTTTGGGTTGATTTGGTTATGCAGGCAAAACGTTCAAACGTCAAATAGTAACGGAGATAACAGTATATGGTTCAAAGATGAATGGAGACCAGGAGAGGTAATTACTTGCTCGAACAAGTCTTCCCGTCAGTTTTCCTCTCTAGCCTTGATCTTCTTTCCTTTTTCCAATTTTCTTTTTTAAAATTGTGTGGACGTTTTGGGAAAACTTTATTTTCTACACACCTTTTTGCAAGTTGTGGGTCTTCATGGAGACAACCGCTCTACTCTCTATACATCCCGCCATCAAGACCTGGGGATACACTTACACCGTGGGGTTGCTTTATAAAAGAACAGCTTCAGGTGGTATGATGTAACTAGAATCGTCGTCTTTTTGTGTTTGCAGATTCCTGAAGAAGCACCTCCAGAAGGAGTCATCTATTAGTGTAATAGACCAGAAAGAGATACCAGTTTTGCTCTTAACCAATTCTTGGTACATTTATTTATTTATACATGAAAAAATAGATGTAGTAAAGGCTTCTTTTGTTATGTTTCAAGAAAACCAAAGCTCACTAATTAGTAATCTGGGTTCATATGGGTTCTAATAATTTTCTACTGGTGCTGCTGGAACTTGCAGTTGGTTGGGTTAGGATGAGTACTCTTTTCTTTTAGCCATTAGGTCTTAACACTTTAACACCTTCCTACCTCTAGTACCTATGTTCAATCATTTTGTCAAGAGAAGCATGGCTTTCAAAGTATAGCTTTTCTATTAAATAATTACTTCCCTGTCCCTATAGAAAGTCATGGCTTTTTTATGCACAAGATTTTTATAAAATCTCTCATTTTTATCACTTTTAAAGCAATAAATCATACCTTATGATATATTCGATACTTCGACATTGAAAATTGTCATTTTCATAAAATTAATAATTTCCAATTAATGTTATAAATATTTATCAAGAATTAAGTTCTTATAAATAATCTATTTGTATCAAGTTGTTATTGATGTGAGTGTGACCCTTTAGGATCATAAATTATTAGCAATATCATTCAAATAATGACTCTTGAGCATATAGATCTTTCAATCTCCCACATGTACAAGACTTGTTATAGATTGATATAGACTGTGGTGAACGTCTAGCAACATTTCACTGCGCTCAATAACATATGACGAAGTGCCATTCAACATCTAATTCCCAAGAAGCTCAAAGCTCCTTTGTCTCAGACATCATGTTGATCGCAATCAATATCATTTAGTGTTCAACTTTTGATAAGGCGCCTTAGATGTCTAACTTTCAACGCATAAGAGGAACAAATCCCATCTTGACTACATACGCCTCTTGTATGGTTCATACTATACCTAATAATGATCTTTATAACTGCCTGGTCAAAGAACAACATTTAACCATATCAAAGTATAACATTCACCACACTTAAGTCTCAAATATGTATCTTAGGTCTAAGGATACAAAGATAATACCTTTATGTATGCATGATAGCGATCCATGAAGTGATCTTGAAATGGGTCCAATACTTGTTCTCTAACAAGTACTTATGAACTTGGTGATAACTCTTTGCCAACCAAACCAATTCATATTAGTCTTATTTCATTGTTGCTCCCACAACAATGATTGACTATGGATATTTAGAATAACTAAATTACTTAAGGATTAAACATGTTAATATAGAATACAACAAATATTTAATGAAAAGATCATATTCCATATATGACAATTATTACAATAGTTGTTGCTTACAATGTTCCAATACTTAATACTAAAACCAAATCAAAACCAATCACTAGAATAGTGAAGTTCTATAGCTTTAGCATGACCCTCATGTTAAGCTTGTGGAAGGGGCTTCGTGAATAGGTCCGCTAAGTTTTGATCCGTGTGTACTTTGCGAATACAAATGTCACCACTTCTAACTTCATCACGAATGTAGTTGAACTTCCGATGAATGTGCTTGATTCTTTGATGTATGATAAGGGTTTATGCTTGGGGTTTAACGTTCTTTACTTGTTTTCCCTGAAATTGAAAACACACTTTTGAAGCAAAACTTTCCTCCCTTGGGTTATGGCTTAAATCGAACCCAAATTTCCAAAATCATCTCTTAAGAGATTGGGGATTTAAAGCGTGATGAAAAGGAGTGGAAAGTTCAATTGGTGATCTTGAACGTGGATTTGTTTATATATCTATATCTACACATATCCATAGCAGACTGATGTTTAGAAGCAACAATATTACTGCAACGATATTTGAGTGGCAGATTCAAACTCCTCCTGGTACCAGTGTATGTCTTATGAAATCTCGATCTTTCAGATAATTGTTCTTTTGGAATGTGTTCTAAATCAGTTCTCTTTTTAACTTATGACAAATTGTTAGTAGGTTTCGATATAATTTGCTATTTTTGCATGCTTCACCATTCATTGACATTTTGCTTTCAATAATTTGATTCTCATCACGGTTTACGGTACAACATCTTTTGGTAGTTTATTGACTTTGACTTTCGTTTTGTATATGTAAACCTCCAATAATCAAAACCCTCTAATCGAAAGATGTAATCTTGTAGGTTAGATGTATGTTTGAGTTAATCGTGTCCTTTTAAACAAAAATGAGACCTTTTTCTTTGAAGCTTTTTCTGCAAAAGGAAAAAAAAAAGATTATATGGATCCGATGAAGTGATTTGTAGAAATGGGTTGGTTTGTATAATGGTATAGATGCCATTTCTTTTGCTTTTCTCTATTCTTGTAAGGTTAAATGAGCAACATTTTAACCTTATATTTGTTATGATTGCTATGTGTTTTTTTTTATACAAAAGACATGGCCTGACCAACTACATTAACCTTTCGATGGATTACAAACAGAGTAATTTTTGTGTTAAGTTTATAGAAGTTCCTTTCAAGTTGACATCAAAAGCCAAAAATATTATATCTTTTGCAAAATGAGGAATCACTGATTTTTGTTTGTATATCTCAAGTTAATTGATTGGAATTTGGGAAAAGAAAACTGTTGCCCCTTGATTATCTTCATATCTAGTCATCCGAATTCCAAACTAGTTGGAATGACATATAAGTTCTTATGTTTAGGTTTGGTTACTACAACAAATTTTCGTTTTCTTGGGTAATTATTTAAGATAATAACCCCAGTTTTGAAACATAGTTTTCCAAGTTGGAGCATATTTGTGAAGACCTTATCGAGTAAAAAAGTAAATATGAGGCATAAGTAGGAAAAAAGCTTTGCTTCGAAGTTTTCTTCATTCTAAAAATGAAAACCGTTCATTATAACTTACGTGGCGGATGATACTGACACGTAGGTAGCAAGTGGTAAGTTCGTTGCTTGCGAATCGTTGACTTCCCCTATCCAATTGACGTTTCTTCCTAGCCCAATTTTTTCCAAAACCACAATATTCAAAAGCAACAACGAGAAGGGTTTTTGTTTGGAAAAAGGGGATGGAACCCCTTGGAAAAATTTTATTGAAAAATAAAAGATATTACAAAAATTTAAATGGGGAATCCCATTTATAGAAAGAACACCTACCAAGGAAAAACTTAAGAAAAACTATCAAAAGAGGCCTCATGCCAAAACCCATAATAAAAGCCCAAGCAAAACTCTTAAATCATAATTAAAGGACCAAGTCATCCTGAACAGTGATGGCCAAAAATTGATCCCGGACCAGTTATAACCGGTCAGGGATCAGTTCGATTAAAAACAGTAGTCGGTCGTAACCGGTTATGATTAAGGGGTCTTGGGGTCTTAACTGTCTAAGCTTAATAGTTAATTGGTTAACCTCGACCGGTTATAACCGGTTAAGGATCAGTTAAGGCTATTTTTTAAAAAAGTTATAAATTATTTAAAGATTAGAAATTTAGAATAGAGAGAACGTTGAGAGAGTAGAACTTGTGAGAAACGAATAAGGGTCGAGACTCGAGAACACGAAATCACGAATTATAGCGAGAATTTTGTGTTTTTTGCTTTTTTCGTAAGTTGGTAACTTGGTATTCAACCAAAACACCATACAACTTATTTATAGGGTATATGGGGGTAAAAAGTCCAAAAAAAGCGTTCAAAAATGAAGCCAAACGGCTCCTAACGTATATAAAACGGCTCCAAACGGCTATAATAACGTATATAAAACGACTATTTTTTTGAATTAAATCGGTCCCGGTTATAACCGGTTCCGGTCCGGTTATAACTGGTTATGGTAAAAACGCCAAAAAGCTTAACTGATCACATTGTCCGATCTCTTAACCAGTTATGAAGCGGTCCACCGGTCCTCGACCGATTCGGTTATCGGTTAACTGGCCGGGCTGGTTATAACCGGTTACTGATAGCCATCTCTAATCCAGAAGCAACTGAAGAAGGTCCCAACAACTTAAGAAACCCCACCAGGCAAACTTGTTCATCTACAGCCCAAAACACTTCCCATATTCATCATGGCCCAAAAACTACTCCAGCCCAAACTCTAAATTTAATTTTTAAATAAGCCCACCATCCATTTAATCCAATCCAAATGGCTTAATCTGAACAGCCCAAATGGCTTAATCCAATCCAGATCAAAATCGGCGACAAACAGAACCTCCCATTCGAATAGATATCAGAATCGATTGAATCCCAAAATCCAACCAAAACCAGAAGAAGAACATACGATCTCAACCCAGAAGAAATTCATAACTGCAGAAGAAACCATAATCTGACCAAGATCCATTTCACTAGCGAAGCAGCAGACAACAGAAATCAAAATCAAGAAATTGAGCAGAATTGCAAACCAAACCTCACCAATTCAAAAGAACTCAGAATCATTTGGAAATTTCTGAATGAGAAACTTCAATCATTCAGTTTCATAAACTCATCCTCACTATCTGAACCACTAGGGTTTATGCTTGGGGTTTAAGGTTCTTCACTTTTGAAGCCAAGTTGAACCCAAATTTCAAAAATCTATCTCTTAACAGTTTGGGGATTTTATAGGGTGATGAAAAGGAGTAGAAAGTTCAATTGGTGATCTTGTTTATATATATCCATACCAGACTGATGTTTAGAAGCAACAATATTACTGCAAGGATATTTGAGCGTCAGATTCGAACTCCTTCTCCTGGTACCAGTGTATGTATTCTGAAATTTCCATCTTTTTAGATAATTCTTCTTTTGGAATGTGTTTTTATATCAGTTATCTGTTCAGTTTAAGACAAAATTGTTATTGGGTTTTGGATATAATTTGCTATTTTCGATTTTGTTTGTATATCTCAAGTTAATTGATTGGAATTTTGGAAGAAAAAAAAAAGAAACTGTTGCCCCTTGATTGGATCTTCATATCTAGTTGGAATGGGATATAAGTTCTTATGTTTATAGGGAGAGTATTCAAGGTCTTTGTTAGATCATTTTGTGTTGGTAGAAGCCTTTTCTTGAGGTTCTACAAATGCAATCAAAGTGGTGGGATAGTGATTTTTGTTAAATCTCTATTTAGGTCTGATAGGGGGGGATTGTGGAATTGAAATAGTCAGAATTCATCCCATATCTCATGTTGTTATTATTTCCAAGGAAGTTTGGTCTTTTTTTCATCCCATAGTCAGTTTCCTTTGAAGTTTGGTCTTTTTTTTTGGTGGGTGGGGTGAACTAATAAAATGATACCTGCAGATTCATCGTGCCAGGAGATTTTATGAAAATATAGTTCCAAGCTATACGATTTATGATGTTGAATGTCCGGACCATTCATTCCGCAAGTTCACGGAAGACGGCAAGTACCTGATAAGTTTCAGTAGAAACCATCAGGATTTGATCGTCTACCGACCAACGTGGTTATCGTTTTCATGCAAACAACAAGATTGTGATGCTCAAGATCTGCCACCAAAAGCAAAGAAGTTTGAGAGTTTCTTCACTCAAATTTACTCTGTGCCCCTTGCTTCCGCAAGTGAGCTCATATGTAAAGACTTCTTCCTTTATGAAGAGAGTAACCAATTCGGACTTTTTGCCACTTCAACTGCTCAAATCTACGATGCCCCTGCTACTGGAGGTGCTATTCAAGGAGTTCCCTCGATTGAAAAAATAACATTCCATCTTCTCAGGTAATTTTTTCTCCTTTCATGCAAAGGTACATTTTCTACGAGGTCTTCAAAGTTTTGATACAAGGTATTATGTTGGCGTACTGATTGCCTATTTCAATCATCCACTTTGTTTTCTGATTGCAAACATAACATCATTCTTGAAAAATATTCGATAGGAAGAATACTTCAACTCATGAGAATGATGGTTTAGTTGCAACAAAAAGCCAAGTAAGGTGGTTGGAAAAGTTAATAACTCGATAAAGATCTCTAATTTTACTTTTAATATGTATGATGTAAGAAGTGAAGTAATACATCTTCATATGAAGCAGAGGGTGTAAAGTTTGTATGTTTTTTAGATTGGAAGATGGAGTGGTACTTGACGAGAGGGTTTTCTGCAATGATTACATCAATTTGGCACACAGCATGGGTGTTTTTCTATACGATGATCTACTTGCTATAGTCTCTCTCCGTTATCAGCGTATTCACATACTTCAGATTAGAGATTCAGGGAGTCTTGTTGATGTACGAGCAATTGGGGAATATTGTCTTGAAGATGATGAACTTTTTCTCAATTCTAGTGCCCAGGCAAGTACTCAAATAACCCTCCAAATTTCATGTCCAAATAAGTAAGTTTAAGTTGAAAATATGCCAAAATAGGAAACGTTTATGACAAAAGAAAGATACATTCCACATTGGCAAATGCCCAACTTGGCATATTATTAACGTATAGTGTCTTTTTCCTTTTTTTTCCCGACCAAACACCCGGAATTCTTATAGGTAAAGCTAAATTCATCTTGCATCATATAGAATTTAGGTGTCGTTTGTTTTTTAACAGGTTTGAAGTCCGTAGTCTAAATTCACGTCTAAAAAATAAGAGGTGGATGGTGCAACTCTTAAAATTTCAGAGGACGGTAGGAGGTTTTTAGGTCTTTTCTTAAAAATAAAACAAACGGTCTTAAGTCTGCAAACCTCTTAATTTTCAGACTTAACAGGTTTTAAGAGGTAACTTTTAAAAACAAACGGCCCTTTAGTAAGCAATTGCTCTTAAATTGGAGAGCTTGAAGTGATGGAATTTGAGTAGTCTTGTTCTATACTCGTGCTTTGGTTTTAGGAGAACTTTTTTGAATTTACGAAACTTTGTTCATGTTGCAGGGCATGTCAAATGTTGAGAGAAGCGCACCACAACACATGATGACTATGAATCCTGCTGCAAATGGCCCTAATCTTGAACAACCTGCTCAAGGAAATCCGTTCTTGAGTGGCATTAAACAACGCTTACTTTCTTTTATAGTCCGAGGTATACGGAATGAAGAAAAAGATGAAACTATGGTTGGTCTTGCTACTATCAAACCTTTTGTCGATTTCAGAGTCTACATGTTTTTATTACATGATCTGCTGCTTTGATTGTGTGTTTTAATGGGATCTTTTGCCGATTAATGCTTATTTATGTACTGATTCAGAGAATCCAATCCCTCAAGAAAAAGTTCTATTTTCACTTTCAAGATTATGTAGATTTGATTATATGGAAGGTGGGCTCTGAATAAATCAGATTCTTCTTTATGTTCGTTTTTCTCATACACGATAGTAAAACATCTTATATTCTTTTGGGTAGGTGCAATTCTTGGATCGACATCACTTACTAATCAAGTTTGGGAGTGTCGATGGAGCAGTAAGTATTCATTTTCATCATGTTTAATTGTTTTTTGTTTGTGTAAGAGTTGATGTTTGAATATAATATTGTAAATGAGTAAATCTATGGCTACCGTCATTTTTTCAGTTTATGAGAGTGTTTGTTTGATTGCAACGTTGGTGGTTGCTATAGATTTGCCAGTTATAAAGTGAAAATGACTAAGAAAAGATAACTAAATTGATAGAAATAACCAGATTTTTAGTCAAATATTTACATTTTCTTTGTTTTATTGGTGTATGATCTGTCATAGGAATTGTAAAGTTACACATGTTTTCTTGAAATTGGAGGTCAAAGATTTGGGGAAGAGGGGAGGGGTAGTTTTGGTCTTTCTAAGGAAATAGAGATGGGTACTCACAAATAAAGGCTAAAATTATTGTTTATATAATATTACTTTTTTTCTTGAATTGTTTAGACAATTGGTTTTAGACTAGGATATTAAATATACACACATATAAGCGAACCGCAATATGCTCATGTATCACACATATGTTTCTAACAACATTATATCTTTAGTGTTACAAATATCTACATTTGGTAAATAAATCTTGCATACACGAAAAACTTGTCCTTCATCAGATACATGATCCATTGGTTTGTCGTCCATCTGATACAGGTATCCCGCAATGCTGATAACCACCCTGCATTCTTTGCTGTATATAACATGGAATCAACAGAAATTATTGCATTTTATCAGGTATTCACGTACACATATATATAGGGGCGGGTTCAAATGAAAATTCATCTTTCATTGGGAACGTGAGGACAACCGAGAGCACGACACGTGTCCCATTCAGTCTGAGTAATCTTGAATAATACAAGATTATTCAGACTGAATGTTCATGCATTATTCATGATGAATAATATGCTCTTTATACATTATTATATAATGCATTATTCAGTCTGAATGTTACATTAACATTCAGTCTGAATAATCCTTTATTATTCAGATTGAATAGGACACATGTCGCACTTTGAGTTGTCCTTACGTTCGCAATGAAAGATGAGTATTCAGCCAAACTTCTTCTATATATATATATACACACATATATTAAGGGTCGTATCAAATACAAATCATGTGATCCTTACAAACTTTAGAAACCAATCTCAACCATACATGTAGATGATCAACGGTGTGGATTAGTTTGGTTCCTAAATTTCCTCTCAACCACATTTCATAACCACCTATAAATTAGGAGATAAATAAAATCAACGGTTAAGATTAGGTTTGTAGGGTTTGTAAGAATTCAATGGTTTGTATTTGATACTTCCCCACATATATTATTCCTTAATTTCTGTGTGAAGTGTATTTTGGCTTCTTAACAAGTTGAATTGTCTGTTGGAATATCTTTGCAGATGTCGTCCGATGAGCTCTATTTGTTGTTTGAACAGTTTTGTGATCATTTCCATGTCCCATCAAAAAGTCCCCCGTATATGAATTTTATATCATCTCACTCGAACAACATTCATGCTCTTGAGCAACTGAGAAGCAGTAAAAATAAAGCTACAAGCTTCTCCTTGGTAATTAATATCATACTGATGGCATGTTGTTTAAGTTTCTGCCTCTTATTTCCTTAAAATACCCTTTTGGCCTTCAAGGTCAAAATTTAATATGCCTGCAAGTAAATACAGGATTTGTTGGTTTTTCACTTTGGATTTCGGAATAATTAATAAACATTCACTTTTTAAGGTCATTGGCAAGGATGGACCTCTTATTATTGGTTTGAACTTATGCAGTTTGTGAAGAAAGTGCTGGCTTCTTTGCCGTTTAATTGTCAGTCTCAGAGTCCTTCACCCTACTTTGATCAGTCTCTATTTAGATTTGATGAAAAGGTTCGTCTTCAATGCTACTTATTTCAGTCTCTGATTGTTTTTATTTCAAATTCGGTGGGACAGAAATCAAGGAGATGAGACAAGATTGGTAAATTACTAAACTACCCATGTTTGCACAACTTTCACCTGCCTAGGTTAGGCAACACCTCCATGTAGTAAGCCTACATATATTCATCTTTGTTATGATTTTCTCTTTCTCACACTTTGCACAAGAGTCTTCACGGAAGCAACCTCTAAACTCATAAGAGTTGAAGTAGGGTCCGCATACATTCTACCCTATGGGGTTCATTTGGTTTAGTTTATGCAATTCATCTTGGCTACTGGTTATCTTGCAATGGTTGCATTCACCTTTTCAGCTTCATATAGATAATTATATTACATCGCTTACGATTGTTTTTTATATATATGTTTGCAGCTTATTTCTGCAGCCGACAGACATAGACAGTCAACTGACCATCCAATCAAGTTTATCTTAAGGAGGCCTCCACATACCCTCAAGTTCAAAATCAAACCAGGTAAAGGAAATAGCTCCATTTTGACTCTTTTTTTTGCCAGCAAAAAGAAATTGTGATTTCTTGAAACTTTTTGATATAATGGCAACAAAAACTTGAAGATCTTGAAATATTTGTTGCTGGTTTATCAGGTCCTGAAGCTGGCATTACAGATTGCAGGACAAAGAGGATATCTTCATTTCTTTTTCATCCAATTTTCCCTCTTGCCCTTTCCGTTCAGCAGACGCTGTTTTTGCAACCTGCTTTTGTAAATATTCATTTCCGTAGATAGTTAGTTAATCACCAACAAAACGGTGGCATTGAAACTGCAAAGTCCATAATCCCACGTCGCCGGTGTTATGGCTGACTTGAATCTTGTATTTTCCCAAAATTTGGGACCAAATTTGTACAAGTATTCTTTAGAGATTATAATATAATTAAAGAGGCTTGATGTTTTCATCAAAAAATTGGTACCCAGTTCCAGAGCCGGTCCAGACAAGATGGATACCCATCGGAACTGGTTCCACAAACCTACCCAGTTTCAACGCTGATCTCTACCTATGGATAACATTTCCAACCATGAAAACTAATAAATGTTTATTGCTTACTACGTAAGCATTAAATGAGCAAGAGTCACCATCATCACTTATTAAATAAGATTTATGTTCACACAATACACTTACCCCAACTAAAAAATCTGTTTGAGATGCTCATGTCAATCTACTAGAAAATGATGATAATTTGTGTTTGTTTAATGTGGCTTCCATTAGCTATTAATTTTAAAACTCTATAAATATAATCAAGAAATACATCAGCAGATAAGATAAGCTACTTTGGACACCCACAATTATCCATTGTGATTGCTTAGTGTTAAAGTTACAACTAATTCCATCTGATGCCCTTCACCATATATATATACATACACATTGGGAATTAATATACTATAGAAAGAATATTTTTTTAACTAATTACACCTACCAAACTAACTACCCAAATCAAAAGAAATGATATCATTCCTTGGCCCCACTACCACTACCTTCTGGACACGTGGCACTCACCCATTGCTTGACCAAATCAGCATACCCTTGGGCTGAACACAGAGCAAACTCTGTTAGAGAACTCACAACAACAGACATTCCAGCACACAACACTTTAATTGCCACTTCAGCCATTTTCTCCGCCGTCTCCGTCTCCTCCTCCGGCCGCCTACTCTCCACCATCTCCATCCCGGAGCCGCCGCCATACCGCCTCGATGATCCAATTTCCGACCGCCCCAAACCACCACCGCCACTACCCCCTTCTTTCAGCTGCTGTGCGTATAAAGAACCAACCCCGGCTGCAAAAAAGTCGAGCCCATCCAGCACCGGGACCTCGCTGGTCGAGTCGAGCAATCTGGACCACTGGATGCAGGCTCCAAACATCGGCGGGGCCCCCACAGACCTACGGGGAGAGAACGGGAATTTCGAGGTGTTGTTGGAGTTCGATCCGGTGCACCTTAGTAACCAACCCGTGATTGCATGGATGTAGGACCGTTGTGATGTGATCCATGATTCAAAACAAAACTTCCAGTTTTGTAGCTCGGATTCAAGGTTGGAAGCCGAGCGGGCTAGCCGGTGCGGCTCACTAGGGTGCACCGGCGTGTATTTCTTAGGTTTCGAGGGGGTCCCGGCTAGTAGCAACTTGGCTTCATCGAGGGTTCGTTTCTGAGTTTGATGACATTCCGCCATCACCTTCCACATTCTCGATAACCTGCGCATTTGTCGATCCATAATCACAATATGTTTGACAAACTAGTGGATAAAATAAAAATCTACTACTCTTTATTTAAAGTCTCCATTTTCTCTATTTTAGCAAATATGTAGGAGATGTTTCAAATCATCTAAAAATATTAATAGGAAAAATATGAGGGGTATAACCTAAAAAAGATAGAAAAAGCCCCAAAGCATATTGAAATACTACTCGAATTAGATTTTCAATAAGTGTGTATAATGAACTAGCTTATTGAAATGCTACCGAGGATTTTTCTATGAACTTAACAAAATACGTTAGCTTAAGCTTGCCGAACATGGCCCTAAAAATAAGCTAGAAATTAGCTAAAAACTGTTTGGGTTGGAGATTTGAAGTTAGATAGATAATGACAACAATACCCTTGGATCAGTTCAAGAAGCTGTGGCTGAAGTTCTTGATCCATCAAAGTTTCAATCCTTTTGGAAACGGCTTCAACCGAGTGTATCGAAACCTTAATCTGCGTATGCAAATCTCTAATGGCCGTTCTTGTTTTATCGACCGAAGAATGGTCATCGCCTTTAAGGTCATGGTTCCTAAGTTGAGCACATTTCTTTTCGTACGCTATACGAATCCGTTCTCCAGCCTGTCCAATTAGCCAAAAAGAACCACAAATCACTAAATACACAAAAAAAGATCGCTTTTATAAGACTCCAAATAATCTGGATGTCCTAATAGTCTGCTTTACTAAACATAACAAATTGTTCGGCCTACATAAAGACGTTACAATAGGATCTTAGGATGCATTCAAGCATCCTATCAAGTTTTTAAGGCTGTGTTTGGCAAAAATAAGCTAGCTTATAAGCTAGTACATGTTTGGATGGACCATAAGCTAACTTATAAGCTAGTTTATAAGCTAGCTTATTGAAAAGCTAGTTGGAGTAGCGTTTCAGGAGCTTTTTGTAGATTTTTCCAATTATACCCTCATTAATATTAATTATTATATCCCAAGATAACCCCTTTTGGTCATAATTTTACATACCCATAAGCTAGTTTTTGCCAAACATATGAATAAGCTAGCTTATCAGCTACTAGCTAGCTTATTAGTCAACAACTAGCTTATCAGTGTACCAGCTAGCTTATTAGCTAGTTTGCCAAACGCTTTTGAAATAAAATGTCCTATTAACTTATATTATTTTCCAAATCATGTCACGTAAAAGGACTAATAATACTCCTTATTTTCAAAATTATCCTAAAAGGTTTGTTAGAACATCCAAAGGTGTCATGTCAACTTATTGTAAACATATATATATATATATACACTGTACAATATAAATGGTTCTATAAACTTACGGACCATAAAGCCAATCTACAAGACACTTGGGGGTTATTTAATTTGGTTGGTCCATTAAGTCCTGTATGAATAAAGTTTTTTCCATGAATAAAGTTGTTTGTGTGGGTTATCATATCTGTATAGATTTGTTTGGCAGGACTTTTTCATAAATGGAAGGAGCGTGTTTTCTACATACTGCATAAGAGCATCCACAGTGGTGGAACTGGAACCTCCAAGAACCTCACTTATCATATTTTTTCCTGCCACATCATTTCATCTCAACAAACTAAGAACCTCCTTAAAACTCTACAATGGAGATTCTTACAAAAACCTCACTTTCCTTTTCTTATTTATAATATAATTTTTATTTGTGTAAATTATCATAAGACAAAAAAGGAAACTATTACAAGAACCTGGTTCTTGTTCAAGCACCTGGGTTCTAATAAGAACCTGTGACTGGGCAAGAACCTCTGTCCCACAGTAGAGGTTCTTGTAAAAACCCCAAGAAGAACCTCATGAAGAACCTCCATTGTGAATGCTCTAAGGCTCCCCTTTAGAAGCTTGGTAAATAAGTGACCTTTTATATCATCAAGCCATTGTTCAGATGGTCATTATAGCTGGCCAAATAAGTTGTGAGTCCAATTAAGCTCATTAAGTTGCTAAACATCATAAACCAATTTGGCTACGGTATGTTCGATGAACATCATACCTTGACTTCTTGATAGAGTTTTTTCTCCCACGCATATAGTTTATCGAGCGTTGATTGATGACTGTTGTGAAACATACAAGACTCCTCGGACAAATCGCTGCTGCTAGCATAACTTTCGTCTTTTGAAGAGTTCATCAAGAATCTCGATGAATTTGAACGAGAAGATGATGCAGACCGCAGTAAAGCCACGGGATTCAACATCTTCATTGCTGTTAAACAAAAGATTACAAAAGATCACCCTGAAAATTAGCATAGAGAACACAAACATAATAACAACTAACGCTATAAAAAGCCTATGGAGCTTATTGAAACGCTATTTTCAGAAAGCTAGCTTATACACTAAGGAGCTGTTTGGTTTTCAAAAAACATCTCTGAAAACCTCTTTAAATCTGAAAATTAAAAGGTTTGTAGACTTAAGACTGTTTGTTTTATTTTTAAGAAAATGTATGACAACCTCTTACGGTCCTCTGAAATTTTAAGAGGTGCACCATCCACCTTTTAGTTTTTTAGATGTAAAATCAGAAATCAGACTTCAGACTTCAGAAAGTTAGCTTATACACTAAGGGGCTGTTTGTTTTTAAAAAAAATATCTCTTTAAACCTCTTAAGTCTGAAAACTAAGAGGTTTGCAGTCCAAAGACTGTTCGTTGTATTTTTAAGAAAAGGTCTGAAAACCTCTTACGGTCCTCCAAAATTTTACCAGGTGCACCATCCACCTCTTATTTTTTAGATGTAAAATTAGACTTCAGACTTTAGACATCTTAAAAAACAAACGACACCTAACAAAACATTTTTATTTGCGCTAAGCTCAAAAAATAAGTTGTCTTATGGTCGACAAAGAAGGCCTTCTGAGTTCCAACCTGTGAGTTCGTGTGAGGTTGATGAGTACTGAGCCCGGTTAGCCTCTAGCATAACCGAAAGCTCTTTGGCTGAATCGGAGATGATCGTGAACTGAGCTTCGAGATCTTTGATAACTTCCGACATGCTAGTCGGCCTTCGATTCACATAAACCGTGAACCCCGGTGTCCCTTCCGTTTTACCACTTTCTTGATTCGAAACAGCATCTTTTGCTCCATTATTCACGACATCCCCTGAACTTTGTGCCTTCGAAACCTCAAGCTTCTGGCTTTTATTCGCCAATGGCGGCGATTCCACTTCGTGTTCGGTTTCCGTTTCATCCCCACCGTCCGTTTCAAACTCATCGTCATCGTCGTCATCATCATCATCATCATCATCTTCAACCGTAACTTCATCTTTGTGATCACAATTCACATGAGCTTTTGCTCTTCTCGTCACTCTATGATTATTATCGGTTTCTTCCTGTTCTGTTTCTTCTTCGAGTTCCGGAATCCCTTCTTCTTCCCTTACTTGCTGTAAGCCGTTGATATCGTCATCAAACACGCCCTGATGATCGCTGTTTCTTGCGGGATACCCGTAATAATCCAAAGACGAAAACGGGTTCCAAAAGAAATCCCAATGCGAAGATCTTTGGGGCGAAGGGGGCGGCAGATTCGGCCGGCCGTAATCGAAGATCGACAAAGGTGGCGATTGCGATTGCGATTGCATTGGAAAGAAACTATCCGCTGCATAATGGTTAAACGACTCGACCCGCATGGTCTCCGGGGATCCCGGGGGCAGTTCTTCGACGAAAACCGAAGGGTTGGCACCACCGGCTCGAAGGTAGTTCACTTTCGGCTCGATAGTGAAGGAATTAGGCGAAATGGTGATGAACCGAGGGGTGGTTTTCTTGGTCGTGCGCAAGGGCGGGGTGGTGAATGAATCCAATGAGAATTCACGGGGTTCGTCGCCTTCAACGTAGTCTTTGAGGGCGGCGGAAACCCGTTCGAGCGATCGAAGATAAGCCGTGTGACCAGATGCGAATTTGGTTCGGTGTTCAACGGCTTTCTTGATGAAGTTTTTTCGATCTTTACAAAGCTGGACGGCTTCTTCGTCGTCCAACTTTGATGAAGAACATCCCATTTCTTTGATCTTTTAAGAGTTGTTATGATTCAAATCAGATTGAAGATCATATGTGAGTCTTTTTGAGGGTTTTATGAGATTCATAAGAGGTCTTGAGCCCTGTTTCATAGAAGCAAAATTAGAATTAATAACATAAGAACATTAATATTTAGGCTGGGGCTGTGTTTGGCAAAAAATAAGATAGCTAATAAGCTAGTTCATCCAAACAAGTACCATAAACTACCTTATAAGCTAGCTATTGAAACACTAGCTGGAGTAGCATTTTAGGAGCTTTTTCCAATTATATCCCAAGATACCTTTTTTAGTGATTTTACATACTCATAAGCTAGTTTTTGCGAAACATAGGCTGTGTTTGGCAAAAATAAGCTAGCTTATAAGCTAGTCCATCCAAACATGTACC
>LUCG01275671.1:0-10215 GCA_001633085.1 Carthamus tinctorius | reverse complement strand
AACGGGAGCATTTCGGTTCTCGAGATGGTTTCCGATGGAACGGTCGGTTGGATTGACGAATTAGGAACTTCGGGTAAATCTAGCAGGTCGTAATCTCCATCAGAGTCCGACTGTTCTTCACAGGTTTGTTCCAAAGGTGTGTGAACTGATTCTTCGTGCTTTTCTTGCGGAAGAGGTAAGGGTGTACTGGTAAATTGCGAGGGGCCATTCTGCAAGAACGAGATCATATATTGTCGATTTAAAAATCGAATCAAGAATCCTTATACACTAATCAAGAATTATGGGCAACTTATAAAATCATACAATATTGTCCAATTTAGAAAGCAGACTCGAATTTCAGAAACCAGGACCGAACCTGAACTGGAACCATATATTCGGTCCAGTCTTTTGGATAAGGTTCATCTAGGCTTTGCCTAGACTACATCCTTGGCAATTTAGAATAGAAACTGAAAATTCGGCCGTCTGAGACTAAGCCTGGCCACAAGATGCGCACGAGGGGATTCGAACCTGGGGTGAATGGGATACCATCCACATTCCCCACAGGCCTTACCGCTACGCCACAAGCCTTGTGGTTTATTCGGTCCAGTCTTCAGTTCCAAGTATTCGACAAAATCGGTATTCGGTATTCGGTATCAGGGTTTTCCCAGAAAACCCCAAAACCGAACTGAAATATTAAGAGATAATGCCCTTCTAAATATCTTAAGGATGCATATCGGAGTGAAAAAAGGGTCTAAAGAAGAACAGAGACTATATTAGTAACAAGTAAATCCTTTGTGTGTGTTTATAAAAGGTCTCTAAAAATTTTGGGGATAAACACCAATCATAAGGCCTGAGACGACCCAGAAAGCAATTGATCATATCACGATCTATTTTCTCCTAAAGAAGCAAACCTTATCTTTTTCTAATCAAGATATATCATCTCCTAAACTTCCCAAACCTTTTCCGTAAGTATCCATATCTTCTCCCAAAAAAATTCATCTTTTTCAGTTATGTTCTTGCTCTATGAATAGAATTCACCTTTTAAAAACATGTATTTTAGTATTCTCGTTACCGGTAAGAACATGTTCTTGGTTAAAAGCATGGACTCCAAAAACATGTTCCTGGTTAAAAACATGGACTCCAAAGATTGTTGAACTTTTGATTGAGTATGAACTTTTGATTGTTGAAATTTTGATTGAGTTTGAACTTCTGATTGTGTAGGATTGGTTTTGAAATACATTTGAAACATTATGGAGATATTTTGATTTGTGATCAGTTTTGATACACATTTGATAGATTTTCATATTTTCGGTCCTAAGTGGTCCTAGCACCCGATTTTCTTGTCCTGAAACCAAACCGGTTAATACGATTCGGTTTTCGATCCTACTTTTAGTCCCAAAAAAATCCGGTTAGGTCCCAGTTCAGTACTGGTCATGATCTCATCTTTGACTAAAATATATGGTTAAATGGTTATTGGAAAAACCGAAAATATAGTATGCTAACCAAAAGATCTTCATGTGGCTTCAGCAATTCAGTTTCAGATGCGGTAGGATCCCAATCGAGCTCATGTTCCTCCGCGATTTCTTTCAACAGATTAAGTTTTACATCAGGAGGTGGAGCACGAACAGATAGGTGTTCTATCAACTGTAAGACCAAAGGATCACTAATCAGACAAAAACATATAAACAAACCTGCAATCGCATTTTTTTTCTCCTCAAAACATCAGTAATCAGATAAAAACATATAAACGAACAGATAGGTGTTCTCGATGGGACCCATAATCACATTTTAGTTTCTCCTCAAAACATATAAACAAACCCGCAATCGCATTTTTTTTATATCAAGTACTTGCTACAGAATTTCATGTAGTTATAAGAAATTTCTTATAATTCTTGAAATTTTGTACTCCTTGTGTCCAAAAATGAAGCATTTCCCTTTCCTGCAAATTTTCAATCCAAGATTACCTCTTTACCCATTAGTAAACAAAACAAGATTACCTCTTTATCCATTAGTAATCAAGGGTAGTTTAGATATTTGACTAATAGTCAAACCCTCCCTTTAAACTATGTGCTAAGACCAATGTTGCATATATGTGACAGCTCTGAAGTTGGAAATTGAAATTGTTTTAGCTCAGAAATCAAACTTGTTTCTTTTTTGAGGAACCGATAAAATAAATAAATTAAAGGTTTTGTAACATCAACAATCACTAAAAATAAAAAATTAAATTAAAAACGATGTTTAATCACCTGGCGATTGACGCCACATTCTGGCATGAGTTCGGTGGCAGCAGCAACAAATTCTTTGCCATATTTAGCAGCGAAAGCCATCTGAACCTGAATCAGCTCGGGAAGATCCG
The DNA here is from genome assembly GCA_001633085.1 of Carthamus tinctorius. NCBI lineage: Eukaryota > Viridiplantae > Streptophyta > Magnoliopsida > Asterales > Asteraceae > Carthamus > Carthamus tinctorius. The sequence continues at coordinate 7,880 of LUCG01275671.1, read as the reverse complement.
CACATCTCGGAGCAGCAAAACACAGACTCGAAATTGCCTCTTTCAGGTCGAGAGGACATTCCCTTTATGTAGAAAATTCAGAAAATTAGCCAATCAAGTCGATATGAAAAGACTTTTTGTGTGTGTGTAAAGCACCAACACATGGAAACCACAGAGATAAATTATACCGGAAGTCTAAAAACAAACCAATAAAAGAAACATGTTGTCCTTGGTTTATACAATACCCAAAAATAATGTGTGTACAAGTAAGAAGTTAGAAACACGATAATGGAAATCTTCTAGCACATGAACGATCTCATTGTCTGCCCGAAATTCTCGTTTGTGTGCCATCAAGAGACAGTTGACTGAATACAAATAGTCGAAATTGGTCCTAAAAACGAAGTATTCAATCAAAATGCAAAACCATTCAATATGCTTTGAAGCTTCAAATCTAACTACACATTGTCTCATATGGTCTTACTAAGTTTTATTCTTTCAAATGCAACATAAGAATGGTATCTGTTTTAAACATCAAGCTTCCCAAGGATTTTGATCAACAAACATTAATTTAAACAACTATCAAAATCCTTATATTAAGTACAAGAAGAAAAGCTTAATGTCCCTTTTACTTGATATTAATTTAAAAAACTTTCAAAATCCATTGTACAATTAGTATTGCACAACGTAGAATTTTTTATTAGTCCATCTCCCATTGCTACCCCTATCACTTGCCGGCCCCCTTATCCATCTATCTCGTTAGATTTATCAATACATCCATCTGCCATTTATTTTTAATGATCAACTCATGTCACTAAAACTTGACCCCTGAACGGAAAAATCCAAATCAATATGGTTGGATATGGAGTGTTCTCAAATCTAAGCTCCATTGTTGGAGCACGCACTTCATTTATCATTGCATTTGTTAAACCTTGGAGACTGAAAACATATACATTCTGACTCAAGTATTGTGAAACCACCATCTCCATAGAGATCTATGCTTCCATTCTAGGTCTACCAAATTTTATTTTTTGCTAAAACTACCAGAATCCTGAAAGTAAATATGGACTTTTAAGAATAAGTTGTGGATCAAACCGACTCGTGAAATACTTATCTCCATTGGGACTCATTCCATGTATCTTAAAGAACAAGTGATACAAGAACTTGATGATCCATGCACCAAAGCACTATCAAGAGACTTCACCAGAGTACTAATAGACAAATAGAAATTCGAATGCATTGATAATGGATGATAGTTAAACCTAACTCTAGGAGGACCCTAGTCTAGACTTAATTAAAGTACTATTAAAGAAATGACAAATGTCACTGCAGTGATGATAGCTGAACCTAACTTTGGAAGAAACGTAATCCTTAAACTCTTAGTGGATATGAAAAAGTTGTCATGATGATTGTTTCCATACTGCCTGTTTCAGTTGACAATAACATACAAGGTGTTGTCGATCAAGTTATGATGTGTTTGAAGCAATAATAAAACTTCATATATATGACGTAAGAAATGTGTCCCTTCAAATAACAGTTTTGATTTACTCCTGAATGGTTGATGAACCTGGAAGTAACAGAAAATTTTTAATATGCTAATACAGATTCGCTAAGAATGGCTACTTGTGTGCATGAGATACCATTGACCACATCATATACAAATGTTGGACAATCATACAACCCCCTTTCATTCCCACCAGGCCTAGTGAGAATTTCACTGCTATGTGATTTTAATCATAACATAAACTTTGCACAACAAGGGTCAAGAGGAAGACATACCAAAATTTGGTTATCCAACCATGTAGAGGATTGTTCATTGTTGTATATATCTTTCAAGTGACTAAAGATCACTAACTTATAAGGAACCATTATGTTTACAAGTTATGAGGATCTCTAAATGGCACTTGAAAGGCCACGTGTTTTTCTGGAAAACCAGTTTGGTTTAGCCCTTAGGAAAAAAAAAGTTAAAGTTAATGAGGAATGGCCACAACAATGGTAACATAAGAAAGTTTCAACATAGCCCCATGCTAAAACCCTAATACTTATGTAGTGGCATGGGATCCATGGCTTCATAGTTTAAGAAGCCCTAAAACCTAAATTACCTTCTTGTCAGAAAAGGGTGGCATACCCCTATTATAGTATGTTGGGCAACCTAACATTGGGGTATGTTAACCCAACCAGGGGTGAGAACCTGTCTGTGGAGTTACCAAAGCTTCTACTAGCTAGTTTTCAACAAACATTTTGAACATCTAGAGTCAACTTGTTACTTGTGAACAACTATTTAAATTAAGAAATTGAGATTTTTCATGGAACACACATAGATGATAGAAGTATAGAACACTAAATATTCTTGTTTGGAGTTGCAGTTTTCCACGTAATCTTCATTACATTCACCTCTACATCAAGTGGGATCCTATCCTCTATCTCCAAGCAACTCCCCCTAATTATCAGCTAACAATTTTTAGATTTGTGTACTTGATAGACATATCATCTAGTGACTTAATGGTATCAAGGGAAGATTATTGGTATACCATAGGAAATACCAGTGGCAGATCTACCTTTGGGTAGTAGGGGTCACTTGCCCCCAACAAAGGAGTGCATGACAACTAGAAAATAGTATCTATCTTACCCTTAATTTCAATAATGCCTCCAACATCTTTCACTCATGCCCCCAACTCTGTTTCTTGTTTATCTTGTTCCTTCGTAAGAAAGTTATTGTGTTATGATTTTATCTTTGATGATTGTTGGGTCTTCTGTTTTGTTTCATTTCTTGGTAAAACTTTGCCATTGTTAACTGTTGATTCAAATCACTAGCTTTGATGCAGTAATTCTCAGCAATTATAGTGTTTTTGGATGATTTCAATATTTAAGTTTGGCATTTCTTCTGGAATGTTTGTTAATTTTGTCATATCATGTGTTTCTTGCTGTTGGTAACTGTGTTTTACTTCAGATTTTCGAATAATCCAAAACCGTTTAATCCGAACCTCATTTGGTTCGGATGCTCGACTTTGGCTTTTATTATAGGTGATCCCCCAATCACCTGCCATCCTGGATCCACCACTGGGAAATACTACCTTGTAGTAGGGTACAAATAAAGCTTCAAAGAAAACATTTATTTCATGTGCCTTACGTCTTCAAGTTTCATGCGACTCTACCCTCAAGAACATATTTTTACATGCAAGAAACAGTTAAGTATTAACGATCCTAAAATAAAATAAAAAAGGTGTCATATGAGAAACTACCAAATCTTAATTCATTCATTACAGAAAATACCTAGAACCCACATTAGATGATACTTTCCTTCATACTTTGATACTTACAAGGAAAAGGCTTTGTAATCCATCATGCAGCGTCGCCATTTAATTAGTGCATATATGTATACTTATTACTCTGATTCAACTTTCCAATCCATTATTTCACTCTTAGTCTTGAACTAAATGGAAATTTTTTGGCATAAACAATTCCTACCCACTCTTTTAACTGTTTTCAGCATTCAAATCCTCCTTTTGTAATTCCTTTCACACCAATAATTGATGAAAGTAGAAAATAAATGATCAAGAATCTAAAGTATACAATGAAAGGGGGATTAAAACAAACCTTTGAGCTTCAATAATTGGAAGACGAACAACCACAAGCTCGCAAAACAACTCAATAATTTCTTGCGCTGCCATCATTTTTTCTTCCCTTATAATATGCTCCACCTAAATAAGACATATTAACCAAAGGTCAATGGAAGTCCAAAATGAAACAAAGTTACCAGATGAAATTAACCAAACCTGATGCTCTTTTCTCTTTAGGAAACAACTAGATCAATGATAAATGACATCAATACCAAGATACAAAGGTAAAATACCCTAATTCGAGCAGTGGCTTCTTGACCAGTCTCAAGAAGTTTGGCAATGTCGCGACGCATCTGCTTTATATGAATTTCTCTACGGTTCCTCAGGAGTTTTATGCGTGGGATCGTCAGTTTCAAGAGTGTTTTACTGTTTTCAACAATTTGTAACCAATTAAATTAACATCAAGATAGACCAAAACCAAAAAACAACAGAGAAAATGAGAAATCATGTTCTTATCCAAGAAAAATCAAGATTTAACCCTGTTCGTCACGTTAGACTAAGTGGCCTGTTTGTTTTAGAAAAAAAAATACCTCGTAAAACCTCTTAAGTCTGAAAATTAAGAGGTTTGCAGACTTAAAACTGTTTGCTTTGGTTTTATAAAAAAGTCAGAAAACCTCTTATCATCCTCTGAAATTTTAAGAGGTGCACCATCCACCTCTTATTTTTTAGACATGAAATCAGACTTCGGACCTCTTAAAAACACAAACGACCCCTAAATACCATTCATCCATAAGACAAAACTAAACTTTAACTTCAGTACTACAATAACATTCAAGAACATTTCAATACCAATCAACAGAAATAAGAGAAATTTGGATAAAAGAACAGTAGCTAAAAACAGAAAATTAAAACAAACAGATAAATTTCAAGAAACATCATCTATATATATATTATATACCATTTAGAACCCTTGAACGACCCCTTGCTGAAGAAAGAATCAAGCATCGACATCTTGAATTCGATCCGATCACGATCCTAATAAACCCTGATCTTCCGATTAGAGCTATCTATGTGCAGTGGATAGTCTGATTAAGAATCCATAACCAAAATTGATCAAATTCACAAATATGATTTACTAGTACTATCACCTACTCCACTACGAACGAAATATACGGATTTATATATATATATCGCATCAGCTAACTTGGAATATGGTTTGATTACTTAAGATGGAAGAAATCGTTACCTTCGTGGCAAATTCCAGCTAGGGTTTTGACGGTGAATATGAATTTGGGGATTTCTTTGGTTTTATTTTTCACCATGAAACTTGATTTGAAGGAGAAGCTATTGTCGACACCATCTTAAAATTTTATTTACAGTTACACCCCCTTGCATTTGACAAATAGTCCAATCCACCCCTCCAATTCCATAAGGTGCAAATCGGTAACAAAGTGTAAAATAACTTGATTTGAAGGAGAAGCTTCTCGGCACGATCTTCTGGGAAGTAAGAACATTTCAGTCATGTTACAAACATCGATACTGTGTTTCTGAGAAACCAAGATAAGGTGATTGAACAGAGAATACTTCTCGTCATCTTCAACCCCTATTTTCTGTAGTTGATGTTTGATACTCCAACCAATTTCATTATCAATATCTCTGTTCTTTCTTTTGAATTGTTTGGGATAGGTCGTTGGTAATCCCGAGTATCATTTTCATATAGAGATGAAACACAAAATCAAATGAGTGCAAGGAGTTAGATGGGGGAAGAGCTTGATACTTTTGTTCATGGGTTAATCCATCTTCTTAAAGAACTTGAAGCACATCGGATGGAAAAAATACAATCATACTGACCATAGTACTGTTAAATCTGAAAACTAAAAGGTTTACATGCTTGAAACCGTTTACTTTTTATTTTTAAGAAAAGATCTGAAAATTCCTTAGCATTTTGATATTAATATTTATATATATTAACCACAAAGCTATGGCGTACCGGTTAAAAGCCCTGTGGGGAAAGTGGCTCGTTAACCATTTTACCCCAGGTTCGAATCCAGACGTTTCCACAATGAGGCCGCTGGGGATTAACTCAGGACAGCATGCTTTAGCTATTGATGAACCTTGTCGGCGTTAATCGGGACAAAGCCTTGGATACCCTTCAAAAAAAACAATTTATATATTTGGTCTCATTTTAGGGTTTTACAACCAAAACCTTTGAAACTTATTCTGGAGTTGCAGGTCAGATGCAATCGAAGAACATCAAACACTAATGGCGGTTTCTTCCAAATCGAACAAATTGTAAGATTAAATCTCGATTAGTAGGAAGAAAGAGACTGAGAGAAAGTTCAAGAATGTTGGTGTTTGCAAGAATCCATCGGTTGAAGGACCTGTTTTCAAGCTCAATCTCTAATGGCGGTTTCTTCTTCGTATCGTCTCAAGTTCTCCACCATTCCACCATCTCATCCTCCAATGAAGCTCCAAAGCCCAATCTCATGGTGGACTTCTTAATCAATTCCATCGGTTTCACCTCAGAAGCAGCCATATCCGTTTCCGGTAAGGTACCACATCTCAAATCCACCAGAAAACCAGAATTAGTCATCGATCTCTTCACAGAATACGGTTTCGATAAGATCCAGATGAGAGAGATCATTTCTTCTCTCCCCAAAGTTCTGAATTGTAACCCTAGGAAAACCCTAGAACCCAAAATTAGGGTTTTTCGTGAATTCGGGTTTTCCGGGTCGGATCTTGCCGATTTGATCAAGGCGAACCCGAATACGTTCACGGTCGGCCTACACACGCGAATCGTTCCGGTTATTAACTTCATTAGAAGATTTGCAGCTAGTGATGCCCAAGCCATTGAAGCTATTAAGAGATCGAAATGGCTGTTTAATGCACCCCATAGCTTAGAAAGATTGTCAGCCAATGTGTTGCTATTGCAGAATCGAGGCTTATCCGATAAGCAAATTGTAACGTTCATCACGAAATACCCTAGGGCTGCTGCAGCCAATCCCTCCGATTTCGAAACTCGATTGCTTTGGATCGTGGAAAAGTTGATGATCCCCGAGAATTCCCCGATGTTCATCTATGCCGTTTATGCAATCTCTAGACATAAGTTTTCGACGATAGATAAGAAGTTTAAGGTCCTTAGGAGCTACAAGTGGTCTGAAGAAGATATAGCTGCATTTGGGAGGTCTAACCCTTTCAATTTGGCGTTATCCGAAGCTAAAATCCGTGTCGGGTTGAACTTTTTCATGAAAGAATTAGGGTATGCGCCAGCCGATTTGGTTCGTGTCAACTTGTTGAGATCGAGTTTAGAGAAAAGGGTGAAACCAAGATACAAAGTTCTTGAAATCTTGAAGGAAAAGAAGCTAGTTGGTAGTAAGCCGCATCTCATTTCGCTTGTAAGCTATTCGGATACGACGTTTTTGAAGTTTTTGCATCGGTTTGAGGATAAGTTGCCTGGTTTGGTTAAAACTTATACCAAGTTGGTTTTGAAAGGGACTAAAGGTATGCAAAAAGGCTCCATTTTTTGAATTTCCAAATGGTGAAAATACTGCATTTTGAAGCCCATGGGTGTTTTACTTTAGAAAAGAATGGAATTGTGCTCCTAATTCTGGATTGGTGATCTTGATTTTGTTCATTAGGTTAAATTGTTTAGCTTTTAGAAAGTAGTTTAGAACTAAGGGATCTATAGTTGGTGTAACAAGCCTGGAGCATTCTTCATTTCTTCTAATACATTTCATGGTACATTTATCTTTACCATGTTTTTTCAATGTATATGATTGATTTGTTGTTTATTGGATTATGTTTTTTTCTTGGAATGAGTGTATCTTATTCTTCACTTGTTACCAATGATAACAAGCTTTCATCTGCTACTTGTATGTATGTATCATGTATGTATATATTAGAGCTGGTGATGGGCGGTACGGCCCGCTAGGCCCGGTCTGCTCGGCCCGTTAAAAAAACGGGTTTGGACAATCATTGTTGAAAAGATGGGCGGGCTTGGGCAATGGAAAAAAGAATTTGGGCAAGCCCGTCCGGCCCGTTATACTTTTATAGTTCATTTAAATTTTATATATAATTAATAATTTAATGGTTTTTATCAAAAAAGTGAGAAGTAACTCTGGATTTAATAATTTCATGTATTTTTATAAATTATTAAAGAGTTTTTTCGTCCGGGGAACGAATTGAATTGTTGCGAGCGGAACGAATGGGGCTAGAAAATGTTCATAGTTCATGTATTAATTATGGTATTTTTTTCTTATATTATGTACATTATTCTTTACGTTTTATTTTTATGCTAAAAAATACTTACATAATTTAAATGATTTACGTAACTTATAACTATAT
>LUCG01275619.1:0-10746 GCA_001633085.1 Carthamus tinctorius | reverse complement strand
AGCATGCCGGGTAAGCCGTGTCTTCCTTCATGCATCGCGTATATAGCCTGAACATCGTTAGCAGTAGACTTTCGTAAATATTTTCGCTTATAGAGGTGAATAATACCTAGGCAAAAATTGTCTAGCCAATCCCTTGCTGCCGTTTCGCCCATCCTCAAGTACTCGTCGATAGAATCTGCAGTAGACCCGTACGTCAACTGTCGGATAGCGGACGTACATTTTTGTAGCAGAGAAAACCCCTTAACGCCTCTTGCATCCCATAATTGCTTGAAACAATCAAACTCCCTCTCAAGATCCTCAAGGATCCTAAGGAATAGTCGTCGGGTCATACGAAACCGCCGTTGGAAGTCATTGTCGTTATATACCAGGTTATCAGAAAAGTAGTCAGTGACAAGTTTATCGTGTCCCTCTAGTTGACCTCTATTTTTATTTGGCCCTCTCGGTCGTGGATTCAACGTTCCTATTAGCTCGTTTTCGACAACTAGACGGCCGCTTCCATCGCAACAGCACTGAAAAGCCGAAAGTGTTTATCAATCGCGTCTTCATCCGCATCCTCCCATGATGATTCAGAAAACGATGACATTTTTTGGAATAAATGAAGAGATTCAGAATGAGATATAATAGAGGTTGAGGAAATAAGAAGTTGAGGTTGAGATGGAGATAGAGATTGATATTGAGATATATATAGAGGATATTTAAAAAGGAAAACATTAAAAAATTAAAAAAAAAAATAAACTAGCCGTTTATAGCCGTTAGGGGGTGGGGTGGGTCGTCTAAGCGATCGGCACACCCATGCCGTTTTCCTTTCTTGCCGACGAAACTCGGCGGTATTGCCGAGGGTACCGTTCGGTACCGATGCCATACCAAAAGCATTTGACGCCGGGCTGTGGATGGCCTAATGTTTAAGGAATAAGAAAAAGAAAAGGAAAATACAAAAGACGGCATTAAATTTTCCCTTTAAACTTTTATTCCAAATACAAGAAGAAAAAAAAAGGAAATAAGTAGTTAGAGATCAAAAAGTTTTGTTTTTATGGCAGCTCAAAATTATAAATAAGCCTTTCGTTTTAATTAAAGATATATAGGATTCTTAGTTTATTTGAGATGAAGTCGAAGACTTTGGATCATGCATCTACTTCAGTTAATTATGTTAAGATGTGCCATAACCACATCATCCGAGATGCATACTTAAGATTCAAATACATATTTGACATGGATAAATCGGTATCAGCCTACTTGTGATCTTTCTTTAGCTAGGCATATTCCTTGTTAGCAATATGTAATGTTCTAAAAAACGCATTATGGCGTTAAGGTGCCACCTTGCCACCACGTTAACTCCCTTGGCAGGGGATATAAGTAGTGGAGCTCGTTATAGCGTTACAGTGTGTAACTCGTTGTAAAGCAGGGGGTTTGCAATTTTTAAACTTGAATAGTAGTTTGTAAATATAAGCTTATATGAGACAAATACTTGATCAACAAAATAAGGAAAAAGAAAAACATAGAGTAACCCTAAATTTATTCTTGGCATATGACAAAATCAAAGGTAATTCTTGAACGTTTGTCACTTTGCAAATTGGTGAACACGATTCGAATACTTGATTGTAAGGAAAGTATTTGTCGGTCATCACACATGTATTTACTCTTTAATTCTTCGATGTTCTTTTGCTTCTTTCATTTTTTTTATCAATTAAAATTTAGAAGTCGTGTTTATGTTCAATACTTTGAACATGTGTACTTAAAAATTCGATTAGTATTTGTCTATTTCCCATTAAAATCGATTAAAATTTAGAAATCGTTTTGTTTATCGTTTTATATGAATTTGAATTGTTAACAACTTGATCATTATTGGGACAACATAAACACATACATATATAGAAATGCAAATTATGTTAGATTAAATATTAAATTTGCATTTCTAACATAATCGTCATGCAACATTATTAATGATCTTAACCGTTAATCTACCTATATGAACTAGAAAGTCAAAACAACATGATCAGTTCATACATTAGTACAAACCAGCATTCCATTCATCCGGCATAATGTGAAAAAGTTTAGGCTTGAAAGATACCACCGTATCATTTTATTCTGTACATCCTTGTTTATATATTTTAAAACTACAATAAAACACAAGTTTCTTATGGTAGAACTGGTTAGCAAGGCTTTTTTTCATCCCAACCTTTAGGTTCAACTCATGTTTATATATAATTACGTTAAAAGAAAGAAATTCTTAAAAGACTTACTCACAGTATCTTACGTATGAAAAGCAAGGAATTATAATCGTCCAACGTGCTGCAATCTTTTAGTTTTTAGCTATGACGATTATGTTAGAAATGCAAATTTCTAATTATCAACCTTGAATTGGACTTCAAATTCTAGTTAGTCATAAGCTCGTAATATACCACAAGAAACCATGTACGATGGCACACGAAGCTAATCTAAAAGTACGAAAGAAAACATAACCACTGACCAGGCTGGTAATATACCACAGGACCAGGGTCCGAACCAAAGACCAATTTGGTGCAGGAAGTGAAGCCTAGAACCTGACCAGGCTAACCAACCTTTCCAAGTGTTAACAGATGTGTTTACTGCATCAACTTTCTTGTTGAATTCCTACACTTAACTACATTGCTTCTTTCAAGTTTTCCTTAACTACAAGAAAAAACCAACCGGGAGGCCGAGAGAACCTCATTCATCGATTCCTTTATCTACCTGCAACGAACAAGTCTAACTCTAATTTACAAGCAAATGTCATGATAACAAGAACATAAAACCATCAACTAGAGCTTATAAAACAGCCAGGTGCATGAGAAAGAAACCAAGAAGGCAAAGTGAAAACCCATTATAAAGACTATGAAGAATCAAAAGAGAACAGAAAAGCTCACCTCCTTCTAGACCTTGTAACTCTCATAGTGGGGGCCTCAGAACCAGCCTTCTCAGATGTACTGCTACTGCTTTTCTTGGCTCTTTGCTTTTTTCCTCCTGTAAGAATATTACCAAGACTTGTCACCAAGATTTAAAATGGAACAAATGATATTAAAATCAACAGAATTTCATAGTACCTTTTGAAAAAACTGGGGGGGATTGGACCTCGTCGTCGCATTGTTCTGACTGAATTACTTGACTAGTAGCATTAGAACATTCTTCGGAATCCACACTTTTTGAAACTTGTTCATCATTACTAGGAAAGTTTGAAGCTTGTTCATCATTACTAGGAAAGTCAGACCCTTCATCCATCGAGGGATCCATGACCTCACCATCTATAACATATTCAAACAAATCGTACTTTTAGCATCTTTTATATGCTATATATATTTATATCAATCGTAAATAATCTATTAAATCCAAACTTGCATACTGCAGGTTTGAATTTCCCACTTGTATCTGGTGTGTTGCACCCAACGGTCAAAAACTCCCACTAGGCCTATTCATTTAGAATTAGATCATTGCATTTCAGAAACCAAAAACGAAGAAAGGTTAATACCCCTATAGATATATGGAGTCCCTTCTCGAGTTTTTTAGGCTTATTATTTCTGAGTCATTGAGTACCAACTACCAAGGCTATGAGTCGTTGAGGCATATATAATAACCCCATCACATATAGCCAACTACTTCATTAAACAGTTATGAATTGTTTGATATAATCATATGTTTCTTTGGTACAAACCTTCAGCAGCTTCTGACTCTGCACTTTCCTCTTCGGTATTCGTGTCCACACTAAAGTTTTTGATGGCATCAGCTTTCTGTTGATGAACAGCTGCATTTCTTGCTGTAAGTTCCTGTTCCTTTTTATCAATGTGATACTTGCTGATTTTCCCCTCAAATTCTTCAATGCTCAACTTGAGTTCTGGTTTAGCAAACTTTTTCCCCTAGAGAGAGTTAAAAGTAAAAGATGTAGATCATGCTTACGGAATTTTTTTAGCATACATAGTGGAAATGCATACACCATAGAAAGTACCTTGTTTATTATGCTTCTAAAGTGATCCATCACAGCTTCATTGGATAAAACATGCTCATAAACTTTAAATAATTCTATCAACTTCTTAATACCCTTGTCAGTAAATGATAGCTGTGAGAGACAGTATGATATGTTCTCCCATTGCCTAGCATCTGCACCAAATTGGCAGTGATGGAAACAAACACAACTTTATCAACATTGAAGCAGAAATAAACGCCTATGAATTCTCTCACTCCAATAATATATTGCGAAATATAGCAAAGTACAGCAGTAGAGAACCTAAGAAAACAAGTTCTTGAAAGATGAGAAAAAATCTCACAAGAATGGAAAAGGGAATTTCTTAGTTGATATGGGTCCCAAAACCAAAAACAAAAACGATTTGGACAGATATTTGGTAGTCAGCAGCAGTGTACAGACTGATTGTCACCATAGTGGAGAGACCAATTTAGTTACCTAGGGACTTCAAATGTTTCTATCGTGTTGAGTAGCTCCAAATGGCAGACATATTTATAGAAGCTTTAGGTATAAATATGGAAGAGAATGCATAACGTGTTGACATCCTGGTTTATAGGCATCCATAAAAGCAAAATGTCCCTTATTCTGATATTAGATCAGAGCTGGTTTCAGAGTCTACATATCAGTCATGGACATTAGCCAACCCTCAAGTCAGAAAAAGCAAATTTTGAGTTTGCGCTTTATAACCTGCCTAAGAGGGTGGTATAAAACCAAAGAAAGACAAAAACAACAAATTTAAAAAATTACACTGAAAGAAGAATTTCAGAAAAACAAGTGCAACTGAATCTTAGGATTCCTGTTTGCACAATTCACTTGTGCTAATAATACAAGACAAGAATTGGCATAGCAAACGTCAAAAATAAGACCGGAAAGCCATACTAAAATGTTGTCAGAGATTTTACCTGTGACACCACTAAATCTATGGCATAGCTTTTCAACAAGAGCTTCCATTTGCTTGTCCTGAAAAATTACAAAAAAAGAAACATGTAAATGGTTGACCCACATCCCTAGTTGATAGCACAAAAATTGAGGTTACTTCTACCTTCTTGATTGACCCAATCAAAAATTGCATAATATTGAAGAAAGATTCTTTTTTCAAGTCCTGGTTTGCTAACTTGCCGAGGATATCCGGAAGTAAATTATATATAGGATTATTCCCTGGAAAAAATAGACGAGTAATTAATGAGTTAAAAATGCCATTCCAGAAACAACCATACAGAAGGATCACTGAGTCTTAAAGTGTGGTGCAGTTAACATCTACATTTACCTTTCTTGGACAGCTCATTGAAAAAAAGTTTTGCAAGATTACATATCCTTTCGTTTTCATCTTCCAGTCGCATTGCCATCTCATTTATATGGCCTTTAACCTGATAAATAAGAAATCATATTCAGAACCAACCGATACTTCCAAGTATATAATTACAACTTAAGTAATTAAACAGCATCTCCAACCTTCATCATGTCATTGAGAATGAGATGAGAGAGAACTAATACAGCATTCTTCCTGACAGAAACCGAAGGATCATGCAGCCTCGAGTACATATTCTCTGTCCATGGTTCTAAAAGATTGGGAAAGCGAACTGCCAGATCTCCAAGAGCAATTGTACAATTGGAACGAACAGTTTCTGATGGTGCACTTTCAACAACAGTGAATAGAAGTTGGAGATTTGCTTCGCTGGTAAGTAGATTACATATCAAGTGTTTTTAGAAGGAAAAAAAAAAGATAGAGAAGGGAGAATAGAAAGAGGTAAACAAGAGAGTAAGAGAGAGGTCCTACCAAAAGTTAGCATCAATAATCATCAATCGGCATAAAGCAAGCATCCCAGATGCCTGCAATTCAGGATACTGAAGTAGAAACGGAGACCATGTCAGCAACGATATAAATCATGTAAAAATAGCAACTAAAGAAAGTAGAAAGCAAGAAGGCTACAAAGGACTCTCAATGTAAAAATCATGCTACACTACAAACTTTGCGAAGCCTTTCAAATCAATCAAAAGAATCATTTGGTTCACACTAATTATTCACCATTAATCTTGTAACTATAAGAAGGGCGTACGTAGACAACACAAGGTTCCACTGGAAGAAAATACAAGAGCTTTGCATGATTAAGTACAGTGGTCATTTTTACTTTCAACCAGCTGATTTAAACATTAGACTCAAGGGACGCATATAAAAGACAAAACACATGAATTCGCTACAACATCGCAGATGCCTCTACCTAGTTTGTTAGGTTGTTTTCATGTTCTGACCTGCTTCTAGCTGGTAGAGATCATAAACCTTGTTGTTGCAAACAAAGCTCTAACTTTGAGAGAGTGCATTATAAAAGATAATGACATGCAAAGATATATTATTTATTTTGCATGTGCCTCATTAAAATCTCTTAAGTGCTAAACATTAAACAAAGAACAACAATCACCTTCTGCATCAAATTGAAGTTTCTACAGAGTTTTGACAGAAATGGTGCACAGTGTCCAATCAAGTTCTTTTCAGGAGCACCAGAAACAATTTCTTTCTCTGCCCTTTCAGAAAGTATGTCAAGCATTGCATCCTCAGAGGCAGCAACACCTAATTCCGCATTTATACCATCCTCCTACAAGACATCAGAAAGGAAAAGGGTTAAAAACAAGATAAAGTGTCTAGAAAAGGGACATGGACAGATAGAAATGTATGCCTTATCAATAGTGCTTCAAGTCGTATTACATCTCACCTTCTGTTCAGGTTTATTACTATTACCATCAGCATGATGGCCTTCTGCAACCATTTTTTCTTTCTTTGCCTTTTCTTTTTGGATCTTCCTAACACAAGATTCAATGTATACCAGTTGGTTGATGGCAACATGGCTTATAACATATAGAAATCTGCTTAGTTTTGTAACTTGAACTGCTGTAAGGACACTTGAGCTGCCACCATCAGTGTCATTTTGCAACTCATCAACTCCAAAAACAGAATTGTGAGATCTTATCACCAAATCAGCTGCTAGAGTTTCTGGTGAAGGATGGATGGCATATATTGTACTAATTGCTCTATCGGCAGCAGCATACCATATATGCTCTGGAAGCCAAGATCCAGTAATCAAGCTGTCTAAAACACCAAATATCCTGCTGCCATGATTAGTTAATAGATTTTTCTGGTCATCGGCAGATAACCTTTGAAGTGCAATACAAGCTGTTCTGGCAAGCAAAGGTTCTATCTTTGCCCACCGTCCAAAACCAATATCTATAATGTCCTGTATATGAGAACTAAGAACATCAGCTGATGATTTTGCAGCCATGCACAATACAGATAGTGCACCACGACTGCGTTCTGCACTAGTTCCGCTAACATTGAAACAGAAGTAATCCCACAATGCTGAGACCTGCCACCATACAAGAATTTGTTTCAATAAACAGTGAGAGAACACATATCAACATTTCTAACCAGAAATTACTAAAGAGAAAGAATAGCCAAAGTGATGTCGCCATTAGTATCTGAAAGTTTGAATCTAAGTATCTAACTCCATCATAAAGTTTATATGATTGATGATATTAGCCAGTTTGGTGACTTAGGGCCATACCGTACTAGCAGAGATATCCCCTTTAGACATCAATGCCCCAACAATGAACTCCAATGCTGCAAGGTCCCCGATATTTGAATCAGTGGCAAGAGTTATGAGATTTTTAGCAGTTTCATTTGGGCTCTTTGTTATGTAAATTGTAACAAATGCATTCTCCACGGCTTCATAAATAGATTTGTCTTGAGAAAACACCTTCACACATAAAATGAAAGGCAGTGCAAAAATGAAAAATTAGCATAAGAAACAAAAGTAAATATAAATAAAGCAGAGAATTGTTAGTGAAGAACTTCAAAAGAAACCATGAAACCATAAAGCATTAGTGCATCACCAGTGGCAACATCTTTCTAAGGCAAGCCTCTGATCCATCAATCTGGAACTGTTTGCACCTCATCAGCAATAAAATTGTGTTTTCAACATCAGTTGCTGATGATGAAGCCATTAATTGAACAAGGGTTGGCATGGTGGCTGATATACATTTAGAAAATCTCAAGCCTGCCTCAAGTGACGCAATCAAAGTCCTGGTTTGCTCCAAATTTCCAACATCTGGTACCAAACTATCCATTTGAGTACTTTGATCATTGTCCTGAGGCATGCAGCTATCAGTCAAACTATCCTGCTGCTCCATCGGAACTCCAGCCTTGTCATCAACTATTTCACCATCTTCATTTCCAGCATCACCTTCCAATGGTGATGCATCCTGAACATTTTCTCTTGGTTCTAGTTCATTCAACTTTTTCGTGTACTGCTTTAAGGTCGCCTCAAAAGAAGCAATCCGTAGTTGTGGCCCAAATGGGTTATGTTGCAACATCATAATGAGTAAGTTCAGTGCAGATTTTCTAACTATAGCACTCTTATCCTCCAACCTCCCAGCAGCCACTACAGCAACTTCATTCCATAAACCAATTGATACAGAATGCTCTTCGCACAGTTCAACCCATACTTGTAGTACTCGGCTTCTAGTATATGCTGAAACATCCCTAGCACGTTCTAGCAAGATTTCCAACATCGCCTGCTTGGTTCGAAGACGTATAGACTTTGAACTTACTTCACCCTCAATGTCATTGAAGGCTTTCACCACCAGCTTGCCCAACACTCCAACAAGAGCATTCCTTATCTTGTATGACTCTCCACCAAAGTGTGGAACCAATAAACCAATGTTAGTTGAAATTAACTTTGGCACGCGATCCGCAAGCTCTACAAGAAACCGCCCTATGTTTTCAGCTCCAACAGTATCTTTCACATAGTCTTTTGGGTTAGTTCTCCCTATTTCTCTAATAAGGGAGATGCACAAGCTTCCATCAGAATACTTTTTCTCTGCCCAAGCAACAGCATCAGCCAAGTGTGTAACAACAAAATCATGTTTATGAAGTAAGTGCAGGATGGAAGCACAAGTTTGTGCCACATAATGATATTTGGTCGCACAAGTTCCAATGACACGACATAAAGCTTCCTTTGCATCGGAATCTTTCAACAGCACCGCATTCTCGAACATAGAAAGCGCATTTCTACAACCAATCAAATCATGCATTTGTAATCGACATACAGCTCAAAATTTATAGGAACATATATTTAAGCAAATCAGATGTACAATGATACTGAACATACCTCACAACAAAAGACAAATAATTTTCGTCTGGGTCTGAAGAGCCGAAGAGCAATGAGACGTTGATCTCCAGGGAGTTTGCAATCAAGTTTAGTATACGTCCCCTTTGGGCCTCCCAATTCCATGAACTAACAGGATGTTTCTTCCTGCCACTTGGCAGTGCCTAGAAAGAAAGGCTGTTAATACTATTACCCCAACATCCTTAACAAATGCACATAATTATATAAAAAGAATGCACAAAATGTTAATCTAGACCCATTTACTCGTGATTACTCCCTATCAAAGATAATCATTCACCGATACAGATACCATGCTTGACATTTCCCTACATAATGCAGTGTGTTCCTATTTGTACATGCTAATTTTCATATAGAAGTGGACATCACTAGGGCCCTAGGTTTGGTAAGCCCTAACTAACATCAATCTTAGCATGACTCCCTCCACTTCCAGAAACAGTGTTCTTGTTTGACTGACACAGTCAAAAAGATCATTTTACTGTCTGAAATTTGATCATATTCCATCTAATTATTGAAAGTAACAACTACCTAAAATAAAACAAGAATATGCCACCAACAACTCTGATGTCTTCAAACCATGAATCCAAGTTTCTTGCTTAAAAAAACAAACACAAATCTGGGCGTCTAGATAATTTGGCCACAACTAGGGCTAAAATAAAAGGTAATGCATATTTCCTATGTTTAAGTACATGATAAAATCCTAATGTTGAGCAGTAACCAGCATAAACAAAATAATCACTTATTAATCAGCTATTAGTAACAGAGAAACGAGAGAGGTACTTTGGTAGTGTTGCTGGAAGCAGTGCTCGAGTCCTGGGAGAGTACTACATGGATAAGGAAGAACGTATAAATCTTGAACGCATTCCTATGAGAATTAACTCGATCCAACGCAGTAGGAAGGCCGCCATCATTACATTCACGCCCATCGCTACTCGGTGACGTAGGAACCCTAAAAAGCGAATCGATGTTCGGAAGCAGAACACTGAAGTTCGACCGAAGACTCTCGACTAGGTTCACTTTACAACCAGGAGTTAGGTCTCCGAAACACTTAATCAACGAGTAAATCCGATCGAAAACGTCTTGCTCTTCGACGCAAAACAGCTCTTTGTCGGACAAATCAAACGACACGCCTGAAATTTGAACATTTTGGGAGTCTATGAGCCTAATTACTGGAAGTAGAAGGAGAATTGAAGACGTGAAGTGTGTAAAATGAGATGGTACCTTTGACGAATTCTTCGAGATCTGAAGGTCGGAGAGATGAAATTGAAGTGGGGCTTTGGACGGACAGGTGGCCGCCATCGTCGCCGGAATCTTCTTCGAGGGCGAGTAGGTTTTTGGGGAAGANGGGAGAGAGAGAGAGAGATTCCGGCGAGGAGAGAAATGAGGTATTTCTGTGTGCTTGATTTGAAAATCT
This sequence comes from Carthamus tinctorius, assembly GCA_001633085.1. Lineage (NCBI taxonomy): Eukaryota > Viridiplantae > Streptophyta > Magnoliopsida > Asterales > Asteraceae > Carthamus > Carthamus tinctorius. The sequence goes on along the minus strand of LUCG01275619.1, from coordinate 188 downwards.
GTGAATAGCGGGAAAATGGAAGGATGAAGGAGGAGGAGAAAGGAGAAATGTGAATTTTCAAATAGCACCCCTCAGGATTCTCTTTTTGAATATTTTATCCGTTTTTGCCTTTTTGGAAATCGATTACCGACCACCACAGTCCATCACCATCTACACAACCATTGTCGGTCACCAACCACAACCATCTA
>LUCG01275593.1:0-15099 GCA_001633085.1 Carthamus tinctorius | reverse complement strand
CATGTAGACTATGGAAACCAAAACCCCGACCGAAAATCATCTTTTATCAGTTTAGAAACTAGTGTTAGTGTAACCCCTTTACACTTAGTACTTTGCCTATGTATGTACTCTGACTCGAGCCGAACAATTTTTGTAATCCGCCTCCATAGATCTGGATGTGTAACATGTAGGTTGCTTCACCTAACTCCATTGAAAAGTACAAGCCTTTACAGACTCGAGTGTCAAGATATCATTCACAATAAGTAGACGTTGTGCGTAAACTTTACAGACTCGAGTGTTAGGAATGAATTACTGGTCTAGTCATAGACTGGCTCCCCCCCCCCAGCCCAGTCAAAGACTGTGGTTGGGCTCTAGGTCCAGCAACGGATTACTGGGCTGCTCGTGGATGCCTGATACCGCCAGGGAGGCGTGCGTGCGTATGTTCGTGGTAGTCGTTTGTTGGTTCGATGCCGTTGTGCCTTCCAAAAAAAAGGTTTAGTCAAAATTAGGGGCCGAAATGAAATAAACCTAAACTACGAGGTAGCCAAATGTCAAAGATCCCAAAATCATCTCATTGGTTAACAGAAGTCGCCCACACACACTGGTATAAAAACGAAACACACAGTTGGAGAAGAAGAAGAAGATCGATCACAAAAGCGTGATTGCGTGAAAAGTAAGTCGATAGCTCCTTTCGTGTCTTCGAATTCCATCATCAACAGGTATAATATACTGATCCAAAAGCTCTCAAACTTATGTAGATCTTGTAATTTTACATTTCGAGTTATGGTGGAAGAAATCACTGCTAATCGCTTCGTAAATCTCTGTGAAATTGAAGTAAATTTGATGCATAGATGTAATCAAGTTGTGGATTTGAATGAATTGTGTGAACTTTAGTAGCTGTTTCGCTGGTGAAATTAACAAAGTGGATGAACTGGTTGTATGAATAGACTTTTATATGTTAAAATTGTCAAGTTGAAGTGTTTTAGGTTTCAAATTGGTTGTGGAAGCATTGGTAGCTTTTTTTTAACTAGTAATTATAATCAGGTGGAGAGATTTACGTGTTTATTTATAGAAATTGAGATACAGATAGTGATAGAATTGATGTTTGCTGCTAAAATGTAGACACAATAATGTTTGAAAAATAAAAAAGAGCTTTGTTATTGGGAAATGGCAATAGTTTATATATATGTACTAATTTTGGATGCTTGAAATGATCAGTTGGATCACATGTTTAGTTTTGGAAGGAGGTAATAGGGTCGTTATTATTAATGATCTTGGTGATCTTGAAAAGGTAATATTGAATTTGATAACAAGAAAACAGTTAATTGTTAGGAAGGAAATAAAATGAACATGTTCCGAGTATTTTTCATGTATCATGTACATAGAGGTATTCCTCAATATGTGCATTCTGCATAACAGGCTTCTCCTGATGTGAAGTTTTATCATTATAGATAAGGTGTATGAGACCTTTTTGCAGGTTTTATTCTCTTTGGCTGCAGTAGTGGATTGCATCTGTGAACATCAATATGAGTTTTCATGGCCCTTCTCTGGGTTCTGGTTAGTTTCTTTGTGCTCTTTTGTCTGTATGAATTCCTTTTACGTTTGCAGTAGTTTTGCTTTTGGGGGTTTCTCAATTTGGTTTCAACAACATTAACTTTTAACTTAGGCGATGTTAGAAAGTTATCGACAATTAGCAACACAGGCTTTTGATGGTGGGCATGTTGGCCAATGGGAAGGGGTCGGTCCATCTTGGATCATACAGACACCTGCCATAAATCTGGCTTTGTTGTAAAACTAGGTGAACTAATATGAACCAAAATATTGCTTCTGGTAATTGGTAAAAGGTTGCAGGACACCTGCCCTCCTATAAATCTGTCTTGGTTGTAACCTAGGTGAACTAATATGAACCAAAATATTGCTGTTGGTAATCGATAAAAAGTTGTAAGGGTATAGCCTTGGTAGAGTGGGCTGGTTAGTACAGTGGTAGGCCTCCTTTAGACATCAGTTGAAATTATTTCTCTTAATTGTTTTTCTATGTGTACCTACTCTTATTCACTAACACAACCAATCCGTAAAGGTTGTGAATTTTACTATCCTTGGGTAACTTTTGGCCTCTCCCGTTCCTTCTCTTATTCCTTTCTCTTTGGTTCATGTTATGTAATGGCAATATTGGGTGTTTCCATTAAAGGTGGTAGAACTGCTAGAAGGGCACTTGAGTTTGGACAGACGTATGTTGTAAAACCCAAAGGCAAACACCTGGCCACCATTGTCTGGTTGCATGGGCTTGGTGACAATGGCTCAAGGTAATATCATTTCAACATCCCCTCTATTTACTTCTGCTTTTTTATGTGGATGATTGGATTCAAATAGTAGATCATGTTAGTTGTTACTGGGATTGATAAAAGTTGACTTTTTCGATATATTCTTCACCCCTTTTGCTTCTTGTATACTTAATCTTAAAATAACATCGCAGCTTTTGTTTAAGTGAGATGATTCTCTGTTTCAAAAGTGAAGCCCACTTACAATTTAAAAAGTTTAAAGGTAATTCTTTTGAACAAATTTACCCTTGATTAAATAGAATAACAAAATGGCTCTTCATGAATCTTCAGAAAAGGAAGGTCATTCTAGGAACACCAAATTTGTCTTAATGTAAACTTTGACAAAGCACTCTTTTCTGGACAAAGAAAAATCGTTAAATTCAACTCCTTTTTTTCCTGGATAGAGGGAGCAATAGGTTTTCGATTCTTCAGTTAGTGTAGAATTTGGACCCCTCATTGTACATTCATATGCACATTCAGATCAGAAAAATCCTCTAAGTTTAACTTGTATCAAGTGTTAGCATTTCTTTTTTTATTTCAGTTGTGTTACAATGTCAAGAGATCTGTTTTTTTTTACAAATTATCTAGATCGACTTACTACGGTTGTTATCAGAGTTTTTGCTTATTATGCGAATATTTCATTCATTTTTTTAACTCAAGTAACAAAGGAGCATTTTGTTTTTTATATTTGCAGTAAGCCATCCTATCATTTAGCTTTTTAAGTAAATCGTCGAAATATATGTGCTATCTATATATTTGCAACAGTTGTTTCTACTCAACTAATGAATGGTGACTGAGATCCATGTTCTATTTCTTGGCAGCTGGTCCCAGCTCTTGGAAACCATTCCTCTTCCAAATGTAAGGACAGATTTAGGGGCTGTTTGATTCAGACCAGGGAATGAAAATGGGAATGAATTTTCATCCCCCCGGTTTAACCTGGCATAAAAAAGTTGGTCTTATGGGGAATGAGCCCATTGTATTATATAAATCGAACAATTTCTTTTATTTTCAATCCCGTTTATTACTACTCAATACCTCTAACCATACGCCCCTAAGTAAATGACTTAAGGTCTATAAACAAACATCATTTTACCTTGCTTTATACACAAATCACAAATGAATAACATAAACAAATATGGTGATTCTTCGTTACTAAAATTAGTTTATTAATATGTATTTTACAAAATGTGATGCAGATCAAATGGATATGCCCTACTTCTCCTACTCAGCCCTTAACGTTATTCGGCGGCTTTCCTTCAAATGCATGTATGTTTTCCATGCTCTAGAAAAAATGATTTTCTTCTCGATGGAAAACTAGTCATATCTCTTAATGGTGACCTCATCACAGCCTTCAAAAGTAATTGCATGAACTTGCACTTATAAGCAGAGGTGGACCTATTAAGGGTCAAGCGTTGCTCCCCTTCACTCGACTTTGTAAGAGAAATATTTGGGCATCTAAAAGGTGCACCCTCTAGATTTCAAAGGGTGCTCTCAAATACTTTGAAACCAAATTTACAACACATATCAAACATGGGTGAGAGTGTTTACATAGTTAGATTAAATTATGATTTACAATAGTTGCAGGTTCAAGTCTTACATCTAGCAAATATTTAATTTTTCACGTTTTGAATTTCTGCTCCTTGGACCGGCGGCCCATGGACCTTATTATCAAAAATATTAAAAATATAGATACATAACTTCAATGATCAAACTCACAACATCAAGTACAAGTATAGAATAACTACCAGTTTACCACTAGACCAAGGCTTTGTTTATTTTTCTCCCATTTTGATTTTATTAGCTTTCTTATGGCTTATATTTGTTTTCATTGCAAATTCATCTTAAAAAGTTGCTGTTCTTTTATCTCATTTTCAAGACAACATATATTTATTTTAGATATCATCAAGGTTGATTCCATTTGAAAAAATGTACTTTATTCCCCAAATTGACACAATTGACTTCCTCCAACTCCCAAATCAAACCGCGGCCTTGTGGACCTTTGATCCACCTTCAAGGTGCACCTAGTCAAAAAAAATCATTCGTCTGCCGCTGCTTATAAGTTAAAAAGGATTTTAGTTTGTCTTAATTCTCTTTGTTTTTACAAGTATTTGATCGGGAGTATAGTGTGGTTGAAAATGAACACATTTGTTAGGATTACAGTAATGAACTTAACCGTTTAAGATTGACGTGCATGAAATCATCAAAAAGTTGGTGTCATGGATGTCAGGGTTTGATGTAAGTGACCTGTCCGAAGATGCAAAACAAGACGTACAGGGACTTGATGCTTCAGCTGCACATGTTTTGAGCCTGCTTTCGACTGAGCCTCCAGAAAGTAAGCTCTCTCTTAAATCTTCTTTTTTTGTGCAATAAGTCAATGACTTTTACCCTGAATTAACTAAGTTTGGTAAACTAGTTGATAAGCTAGCTGTTAGCAGATAAACTAGTCATGTTTGGTAAAAACTAATTGATAAGCTAGATGGCAATGTAAAATAACTTAAAATGACATGTTGAAAATTTAATTGGAAAAATATAAGGGCATAATTGGAAAAAAGTGGGAAAAGCCCCCTTGGAGCTTATTGACATGCTACTTGAAGCAGCTTTTCGAAAGCTGGCTTATGCCTAATCAAACAGGGCTTTTTCATTAAGTTCAAAACATAAGCTTGGCTTATAATTGCCAAACATGACCTTAATCTCATTGTGTATTAGCTTCTTGTACTAACGCCATGAGGTCTATGTGAAATGAGATGAAAAAAGCTTGTTTTTGTTTTTGTGAGTTGAAGTTTTGAGTGCCTTCAGTTTACGAGCTTCATACGCCAGATGAATTATATTTACATTCTTTAATGGATGTGTTTCTCATCCCACATTTTTGCCCATTTTTTAAATTGGTTTAGAAGCTTCAGACTAATTAAGACGCATTTGGTACGCATGACAAGACGGGATAAAACAAAACAAAAACTTATTGTCCTACGTTTGGTGCGACGGGGACAAGACATGATTGAGTGGTTGTCCCACCAACATAGGTAAAACAAAAATTGAGAGATGAGACAAGATTGGTAAATTACTAAACCTCCCATGTCAATTTAAAACCCTAAAACCTTCCACAATTCTTTCACCCACCTACGTCACTCCATCCATCTCTATTTGATCCAACACACCCTTAAAAATGGGGATAGTTTTGTCTTTTTGAGAAAACATGATGAAATGGAATTGAATTCCTTCTCAATTATGATGGAACGACCAAGTCCATGAATGGTGGAATGTGTGGAATTCAATTCCATTCCATAGGTAAACCAAAACGCCTGAGTGGAATTTGGTCAACGGAATTGACCATTTCAATTCCTTCAGATTATGTTGGAATCCTGCGAACCGAACACCCCCTAGAGTTTTGGACCACAGAATCCCCCACCCCACCCTCCTTGCTCTTTCAAGGATGGAGAACCAATAAAGAGAAGAAAAAGGAAAGAACATGTTAATCAGGATGACCCTAGCACAAAATCTACTTTTAGGGAAAATCTTGTTTTAGTTTCATAATTTTGATGTTATATATTCTTCCACTTTGCAGTCAAACTTGGCGTAGGAGGGTTTAGTATGGGTGCAGCGACTGCTCTATACTCTGCAAGTTGTTTTGTACATGGGAAACTTGGCAATGACAATGCCTACACAACTCATTTGGATGCGGTCATCGGCCTTAGTGGATGGCTTCCATGTGCAAAGTAATTCTCACCACTTTAACCTTTCTCCTTGCCAAATCAATACTCCTTCAGTCCCAAAATAAATGTCCATGATGAAAAAATCACACTGTTTGAGAAATGTGTAATTATTACACTTTTTAATTATCTAAATGAGAATTGTATCCTTACGTTGCGTTATCGAATTTGGGAAGAAAAGATAAGAGAAAAGAAGGAAACGGAAGGGATTAAAATTTTTGTTAGTGTTCTTGAGACGGAAAAGGGATGGAAAGAAAATAAATTTTCATGTTCTCGGGCAGGATAGAAAGGAAGGGAACAATGTCATTTTTACCAATATGCCCTTATTTATTTTACAACGGGTTGTAATTGATGACTAGATGTGTAATTTTAGATATTTTAATTGTAATTGTTCTTTCCTTCCTTTTTCTTCCCATTTCTCCCACAGTTTTAAAGAGGAAAGTTTTGGAAGAAAATCAACATTATTTTCATTACTTTCCTTTCCCTCCTAAAAAAACTTGAGAACTTAGATTTTTCTTTCCCTCTCTTTCCGTAGTAAAAGAAGACTCAAAACACAAGGTTAACAACAGAGGGAGTAATGAGTTTCTCCATCTCATAATTAAGGGTAGAATTGGAAAGTAGACACTTGTTTCGGGACAAACTATAAATAAGAATCTGGAAACTTATTTGGAGACTTAGCAAGTACCTTATCAGTTTCTAACAAAGTTTACAATGTAAAATTTGTTTGCTAGGGACCTAACTAACAAGGTAGAAGGGGATGAAGCCGCAGCTCGAGCGACATCCTTGCCCATTTTGCTCTGTCATGGCAAAGGTACCACCCGCATTTCATCATTCATTCTTGTAAAATAAGTTTTTCCTGTACCTGCTTTTTTTTATGTTGTTGCTTACTCATCTGGTTCTCAAAATTTAGCATGTCCATTTTTATCTCTTTCTATTTGTATTGCTATTGCTTACTTGTATCTTGCATATCAATTTTTAGCTCATCTGTTTTTCTCCTTTTCACACAATTTTCACTAGCTACAGGTCTTCACTTAAACAATCATTCTAGTCTTTAGTGTAGAGGTCAGATTTACGTACATCTTTTAGAGCATCTCCAACAGGTTCTCCATAATTTCTCTAAAATAGACAACCAAAAGTCAAAATCTCTAAATCAAATTACGTTTCACTCCAACAGCTTCTCTATTTCAGAGACTACTACATTAATTATATGATTAAAATGTTATTGGTGAAAATGAAAAAAAAATCATTTCTCTCACTTCCCATCAAGTTTAGAGTATTCTCTCAGCTTGAAGTTTTTTCTTGTTTTCTCTATTTTAGATAACAAGATAGAAATTCTGAGCTAAATATAGAGAACAAAACCTTCATTTTCTCTATTTTGTTGCGGAAACGTTGGCCCTATTTTGGAGAACTTCAAAATTATTGTTTACCGAATTGCTGTTGTCATAAGATTTTTAATCCACGCGATTTCTTTGTTTTATCATTATTTGGAGGACTTGTCCAGTCCAGCCTTGTTTTGTCCTGTCTGCGTAGCATGACCAACATTCAAATGATTTCGTAAAACTGTGTTGGGTCAAAGCGTTATTGTTAGCTGTATTTTATTCTCTATAGCTCATTTCTCGGCTTTCTAGAACCATATATGACTGAAGTATATTGTTGCAAGTATTAGGGAGTATTCATATGTGCATATGATGTGGGCAAAAATCGTTTTGTTTTTTGGTCTAACTTGTTTTGCAATCTGGTTCCAGGTGATGACGTGGTTCTGTTTCGTTACGGTGAGAAGTCAGCGGAGAAACTGACGTCAGCTGGCTTTCAAAACTTGACCTTCAAAACCTACGACTCGTATGTGTCCTGACTTGTGTCTTACATTACATGAACTATCGTTGAAGTTATTATTTTCCAATGAAACCGTTGGTGTTAAGAGTCTCATATCAACTAGATTTGCACACAGTATATGTTGCAGTCTCCCTTCTCTCCTTAATGGCTCTTTCGAAAGTAATCTAACGAGGCTTAATTAACATATCCTCATATGGTATCAAAGCAAAGTCTTCAATCTGTCTCGCATTGGACCATTTATCCTAAATTATATGTTGGAACCTTCGTTTACTCATTAAGGGCTCTTTTGGAGTGGGATTCCACATATTATAAGATCTTAAGGGGCTATTTGGTTGGTTTTCCATTAAGTTCTGTATGGATAAAGTTATCTGTGTGGATTAGGATTAATCTGTCTGCAAAGACCGGAAAGGGTTTTGTTTGGGATGGTCTGGTAAAAACTTGGCTTTCTACATTAAGCTCCCTTCTAAAAGCTTATTGAATAAGCTAGTTTCCATATCATTAAGCCACCACCAAACAATCATGTATAGCTGATCTTATAAGTTGTGAGTCTCATTAAGCTGCTAACATAGAAGCCGTAATTAGAAGTTGAATTTGTACCTTATTATTATTTTATTTTATTTTTGTTACGAAAATGCAGGCTGGGGCACTATACGATGCCTGAAGAGATGGAGGACGTCCGTTCGTGGTTAACTTCAAAATTAGAGCTCAAGGATGACTCGTAATTTCATCGAATTTGGAAGAAACAACAATGAAAACGAAAGATGGTTATATTAATTAATCCAAACAAGATATATTTTGTAATGTGAAATATGAATTTGCTGACACCATTACTGTCAAAATTACATTGCCCCAAATGCTCTATTGTGCCTTTTACTTTCGGGGTCTTTACGGAAACAGTTAGACCCTACTTGCACAAGATTTACTGGCTTTGTTTGATTTGGTTTTGATCTTGCATGTATGTTTACTCTTGTATATTGCTTGTCGGGTATATGAATTCGTGTGGTCGTATTCGAGATACTGTCTCTGTTTGAGAATAAGTACCCATATTTTTATTTCAGTTTGCTTCAAAATAAGCATCCATAAAACTTTCTACTTTCTGTGTTTTCAAATGACAAAATTTTCTATATTATTATGAGTAAAACTGTTCTTTGGTTGATTATAAATGTAGTAATTACATACTTTTAAAACAGTGTTTTTGAACGTAACTGCCTCCCATTGTGCCGACTTATTTTATAATAGTTAGTTTGTTTTTTTTAACATATTAAACATTAAAAATTTGTTAATCCAAGTATTTTGTTTGAACATTTGAATATTTACAAATCCTATTCTTCACAATAAAATAAATAAAAGAAACTTAAAATAATACATGTTTTACCGAAAACTCCAAAAAAATCACGTAAAATTTGAATAGGATGACAAATTTTTACATATGTAACTTGAAGTTGGTACAAAATCAGCACCAACCAAAAAAATCGATATATTAGATATAATTAGTCAGTACACAATATAAGATTTTACATATTAATTATAATTGGTTGATACATTATATTGAAAAAAAAAACTCAATAACGTAACTGTCTACTCCTAAATCCTTATCCCACGATCGTAATTGAAGTTGCCATTTTACGTTTTCTTATTTCACACAAGAAAAACAATTCATACTTTTGTGTCAGATATACTGGGTTTGTTTGTTTAATACAAGTTGACCTTAGAATACTTTTTTATATACCATATATACAACCCACAAACTCCTCACCCTTTAAGTAACAAGTTTCTTGCTTACACCAAATGTAATAATAGCAAAATCCCAAACCAATCAAATCAATCATTAAGGTTCAAAAAATCAAATAGCAAAATACATACTACACACACAAGATAGAAAGGCCAAAACATTGAATTCTTTTTCCATCCCTATCTAGCAACCTCTCTAATAAAAGCTACTTCGTCCGACGCTCGTGGTGAGAGCAGTCGTTTTTCTTGCTCCGTGTCTTCGTATTCTCCCGCTTCCTGAGCCGTAGACGTTGACATCGACCCGCTCCCATCTTCTTCTGCAAACCAACCAAAACCATAACCAATGAGATCGTATACGCATTAAAAGACCTAACCCTAGTGCCCCCATGACACTCCCACACTGCTCGCACAAAAGCATCATGTGAGAGGCAAATCAGATACACTGGGTCCCACTAGAACCAGATGCTCAGTGGTCCCACTAGAAATAGTTGGTTTAAGATCCCACTGCCTGCAAGAAGCCCTATTCCAAGAGGAACTGTAATTCCCGGTGTAACCGCTCGTCCCACGTGGATAGAAAATTAGATTTTTCTTTATAATCTCAAAGTCGTGGACTAGCAACAACTTCCGTTGCAGTTTTAAGTTGATTTTGAGGTTACTGGGTCAGTCTGTTGATTTGGGCTATGAGGCGTTACAACTAGGGGTGTAAATAATTCGACCTTCTAACGTGCTACTCGAGCCCTAGTCAATCTTAAACACATAATAAATTCGTTTAAAGCCGAGCTTCATAACACCAATGTTCAACTTAGCTCATTCGAAAAGTCGATTAAATTTTTCGAATCAAACCGAGCCATTCGAGCATACACTGTTTCGAGCCAAACATGCTCATACGTTTACAAATCATATGATAGAAATATAAAAATTATCGATCTTGAGCCAATAAACAAGTTATCTGACCGCGACTTCGAGCCCATAAACGAGCACCAATCTCGATCATTCAAAAAGTATTTGAGCTCAAGCCTGGTATTATCTTTTTTTTCAAACCAAGCTCAAACAACAACTATTCGACTCGACTCGACTCGACTCGACCCGAATCGTTTCCACCCACCCACACTACAGCTGCCAAACTCAAACGGTCAAACCCTCACCCGTTTGTAAAAATATACCACCCCAAAACCAACTGTTTTACACCCCAACACCCCTAGGGGTAACAATTATCCTATATCGGATACGAAAAAGAAAAAGTGAAAAAATTATACGCATGGCACAGAAGACATACCGCAATTATGATACTCCGGTAGTTGTTTAACCGTCGTCACTTGAAGGCTTTCAGGAAGTAGACAACTACAAACCGCACCTACAAAAAACACAGAAAACCCGTCATTTCAATTCGCCAAAATTCGTAAAATTAACAAAATAATCGCATACTCAAGTTGCCATCAAGATTTTTTGAACCCGTTCCTAAAAAAATAGAATTTATAAATTTCATCTATACATCCACGTAAAAAAGACCAAACCGTCCTTCGGAATCCATGTTCAACGATCATACAATCATATTAGAGAAATTGTACACACCTACTTTGGCGAGTCGATTGACCCACCCAGGAATTCCTTTGCCCGTTAATCTTTGGGAGATATCGTCCGTAAAATGGTTGCAATTCTTGGAAATGAGGTGGTAGGTGTCCCCGTGGTACTCTGAAGCCACCGTCTCTATGAAATTCCTAAATTCCGTAGGAGATATGCTCACATGCCCTAACGGGATCGAACACCGGTAGATAAAACCCGGGCAACTCTTCGGTTCGACTTCAAACACCCCACTAATCGGAAAGTCGTGTGCTCCAAACCCGTACTCCATACCGTACACTGTACCAAAATCCAACTAGTCAATTTTTTTTTGTTAACAATATCGCAAAAGAAAGATTGTACGTTAAGTAAGGAAATGCATCCGTAATGTGTCGGTTCTAGGGGTGTCAATAAATGAGAAGTGGAGTTCGTCCTCTGATACCAAACCGAACATACCCAGTATGACCCACTTGGAAGTAGGGTCTTAGGGGATGTACAGAGACGTGTCTTTTACCCTAAAGAGTGAAGCAGTTGTTTCTGTGAAGACCTTCGGCTTGGAAAAAAAGTGTTTGCAAAAGGATTTTGGTGAAACCCAAGTGCTTTAAAAAGTGTCTAAGAAAGTTTGGTGGTTAAAAAGGTAGGGAGAAGTTCATCGATGCAAGTTATCAGTATGGATAGAAATCCACCAATAAACCTATATATACAAGGGAAAGGGGTAAAATACTCGGTTCTCTTCTACATAACCTATATTCATCATGCTCTCTACGCGTTTATCGTAAACTAAAGGGGAAAACCTCTGTCGAATCCATAAACCGAACCAAACAAACGCAGTATATCCAACCACTTGGGTTGTGACGCTCTGGTTAAGGCTCAAGGGTATGTAGTGGAAATCTCAATCTTCCATGGGTCCGACTCCAAGCGCCACCAAAGCCCATGTGACCATAGGGGTTCACCTTCGGCCATCCTTCGCATGGGGCATTAGTTGGTGCGTATAAGCCACCTCACATACCCACGATTACCCCAAAAGAAAAAAATTATATCACCCTCTCCTATCGAAGTATTGCGTATATTAAGGATCGTGCGAAAAGTTGAGTTAATGGTGAGAAGTGTGAGAACTGAGAAGTGGATCTGAACCCTCGGATCTCTATTAATCCCATGCCCTCCATTGAATTCGCTTTATATGGAGATTAGTCCAGTGCATCTCATCTTAATGTGCATCCAATTGTTGATAACCACTTCTCACGCTTCTCACGTTACCCTCAACTTCTCACTGGAAGCCAACCCTATAAACATATATAAAGTAGAATGAAGCAAATTGGCCACAAAATTTTAAAGATGCCCAATTAGGTAAGGACTAAGGTACCCTTCAAACTATTAAGTTGTTCAATATCAAGTTGCCTCAATGAGAAAACCTACATTTAATGTCAGAAATGTCTAAAATCGAATGCAAAACGTGATTCATAGTTTTCAATCCAATAGAAAAACGCAACATTTAATTTCATTCTGAGTTGAAAAGCTATGATCACAAATAGAACTCATAGATCCAACATCTTCCATGGCTCAAGAAACCCAATTCACCTAAATGAAACCCAAAATAACTTATAGTGAAACCCAATTCAGAAACTCTAAAAAACAATCACTTTTTAGTGAAATCCCAAAATAACCCATGAACAAAATCTTGGATTTTCGACAATCCAACATCTTCCACAACTCAAGAAACCCAATTCACCCAAATTCAACTGAACTCAGAAACCCTAAAAAGATCTCATAAAGAATCTCAATAAACCTAATTCACCTAAATAAAACTAAATTCAGAAACCCCAAATCACAATCTCAAGAAACCCAATTCACCTAAATAAAAACTAAATTCAGAAACCCCAAATCACAATCTCAAGAAACCCAATTCACCTAAATAAAACTAAATTCAGAAACCCTAAAACACAATCTCATAAAGGCAAATCTTGGACTTCTTACAAAACCCATCTCAAAGTATACACACTACTATTAAGCACCCTAATTCATCCAAATAAACAAATTTCAAAACCCATAAATCCAATCACACATAGCACAACTCATAACAAAAATCCTAAAGCAATCTTCAATTTCCTAAAAAACCCCCCCATAAAACCATCAAGTCATAAAAACTCATAATCACACCACTAAAACCTCATCAAGAACCCCCAATTCAAAAACCTCATAAAAACATCAAATCAAACCAAAAAAACAAAAACCCACCAAAAGTTTCAAACTATTCTACAAAACCCACATCACAAAATCAAAAACCCATATCGAATCATGAACTTATACGAATTAAAAATCTATAAAAGAAAACTATCGAATTGTTCTCACCTTGAATACCCGAATGAAAGATTCCAAATCCAAACCAGATGCTGTAGGCATTAGCAGGAGTAAGATCATACACATTCAAGAAAATTTGTGTATCCATATCATTGCTGTGATTTCTTTCTGAACTTGTTGAGTTACTATCTTGCCCCATTTGCTGATTTCTTGAAGAAGGAAAAAAAAAAGCAATCAAGATTGAAAAGATTGTTCCTTTCAGGGATTGTTAACTGATGAAATCGCAAAATGGGTTCTAAAAGAATTGATTTGAAAGTGTTTTTGATGGAAAGGGAAGGGTAAAATTGGAAGAAAGAATTTTGGAAGAAAAAAAAAAGCTGTATGTGTTTGATTTCGATCGTGGGATCAATTATGGAGGTGAACGAGTCGAGACTCAGTGTGTCGACGAGTTGATTGGGGGACTCGGTGAAGAAAATAGTAAATTACGATTTTAGTCCCTATGATGGTTTGCAATTTATTAATATTTTTGAATAGTTTTTACTAGGGCCAACAATGGATAAAGGTACAACCGTTATCCGTTATGTTTCGACCCGTTGGATAAGGGTATGGATAAAGAAAATTTTATCCATTTATCCACTTATTCATTATCCGTTTACCCGAAATTTTAGTGGGTATGATATAGATAAATGATTTTTTTTGTTATCTATTACCAGTTACCCGTTATAATATATATATGTATAATTATATAAAAAAATTGATTTTTATCAAGTAAAACGGTTTAAAGGTCAAAAAATTAAATACACGAAAAATGTTGTCGTATAATTTTTATATTACTTTTATAATGTTTTGATATGAATATGTTTGTGGTAATATTTAAATGTTTACTAGAACAAATTACGTATATAATAATTATTTATGAACTTATATTTTACTTATATGTTTGAGGTTTAACGATATTATTTGTTGATCAAAATATTATTTTTGTTTTAACATTTATCCACTACCCGTTTCGTTACCCGCTATTTTTAATGGGGTATGGATAAGAGTTTTTTGAGATGAATAATTACCCGTTTCGTTACCCACTATTTTAAATGGATTGGATAACGGAATAACTCTTACTCTACCCATACCCTACCCTTTGCCAGCCCTAGTTTCTACTTTTAAGGGGGAAGGGAATCCATCAATTACCATTTCATCCTTTCATTCCTCCTGTCAGTTGTCACATCATCATTTTACTCTTTCTCTACCCTCTCTATCTTCCACCATTTTATCCCTACGAAACCTCGACAGTGGTTACCGTTCCACCTCTGCACCCCATTAATGTAACACTACTATTCCAAAAATCCAAACAAAATGAGTAACCCTTTAGAAACATAATTCAACAAATATAAACTTGTTTTCGCGGAAGCTTGTCAAACAAAAACCTTTCATTATAAACCCGACTTGTAAAAAATATCTTTAAACTAATTAAAACATGAACTCGAGTGTTAATATAAACATTGTTTTAAAAACCTTTCAACCTCTGTTTACATGCTCAAAACTAATAATCAACTCCAAAATCCAAAGCTAACATCTCCTTTCTCTGACTTAACTGCTAAAGCACCGGAGCCTCATGCGAGAGCCGTTTCCTTTCCCTTTCGGGATGAGGATTTACCTGCCACTAAAAGAAATAA
>LUCG01275523.1:0-10763 GCA_001633085.1 Carthamus tinctorius | reverse complement strand
CATTCCATTGGAAACCAAACAGGCCGATGGAATTTGGTCAACGGAATTTACCATTCCAATTCCTTCAGATTCCGGCGGAATCCAGGGAACCAAACGCCCCCTAAGAGATCTTGTTACAATTATAGTTGATTTTGTACTCTTACCGAACTTTGACGGCTGCGGAACTCGTTATGATCATTCCCAAGAATAGGAGCTGTCAACGGATGAACTGCAATCCTGGATTGTACATCTTCCAAAAGCTCAAATTCATCCCTGAAAGATGAAATTTACCTTAGAAAGTGATTACTTTTTTCAGATCAAGTAATAAAATAGCCATTGAATTCAGATAACAATATAAATACAACGCTAACTAAAGTGAAGCCGTGCTCACTGATTGAAGCGCTTGAATATGAGATTGACGTGACTAACTGACTATACAACAAAACACCTAGAGAGCTGAATTACAGCCTGCAAATAAGCCTTTTGCAGCCTTACATGCATTTGGTATGTCGGACAGAGCAAAAACTTGTTAAGCATGATATAAGTCATATAACACTTGGATAGAACAAGAGTGA
Organism: Carthamus tinctorius; assembly: GCA_001633085.1. Lineage (NCBI taxonomy): Eukaryota > Viridiplantae > Streptophyta > Magnoliopsida > Asterales > Asteraceae > Carthamus > Carthamus tinctorius. The sequence continues at coordinate 10,209 of LUCG01275523.1, read as the reverse complement.
GTAGGATAAAAATGTAGTTTTTGTCCCACCAAAAACGTGGAACAAAAATTAGAGAGATTAGATGAGATGGGTAAATTACTAAACCACCCATGTCATATTAAAACCTTCAACAATTCTTTCACCCTGTCCCGTGCAGTACAGTTTTGTCCATTCCCAACTGTATCAACCACACCCATACTAATCACATGAGAAGATCTGGGTCACCTTTTTCATAGAAATTAGACCATTCAGAGGCTAACTAAAGATCCCCAACTAGATGATGGACCCAAGTAGCATCTATAAAAGGGTCTACATTTTATTAGAAATAGTAGTAGAAATATAACATCGAGTCTTATGCCCCAAATTAGTTGGGTCGACTAAAAGTGCAAACCAAGAGAAAATATAGAGGTATGAACCCCCTAGTGTTGGAAAACATGAATATCATCTTTCAATGTACCCTCATCTAAGGCCAAGTCCAATAAGATATACCGCTCAAACCTATATACCACAACATGCACAGGTTGATCTTTTCTAACAATCTTCCAGAGTACAAGTCTCATTTTCTAACTAGTGCATTTACCATTAAAGGTCTAAAAAAATAACTTCATCTTACATTGCATCAGGACCCCCCTCCTACTACCATTGCTACCATTAACCACGGGTGATGGGCCAATGAAGCACCAGAACAGTATGTACATCCATTCATATGCCATCAACTAGGAATGGGAGGATACATACAGAATACATACCAACTCAAAGGTTTTTTGTATCTCCATATTTGTTTCTTTTACTTTTTTGGTTTTGGGTAGTCAAGGTGATCATACTAGGAGGAAACTCCTTAGATCTCCCACCATTAAATTCCATAAATGCTAATGGGATATTTTCACCTAAATTTTATATTACCAAATTATTATAAAAACATGAAAACGTTCATACCTTGATATAGGAACGAAGATCATTATGCTCCCTAACAATGTGCTTGCCACAATGCTACTGTGTGATAAATCCATAATTGAACTAGCAATGTCGCAGTCCCGCATTTCATCGTCAGCCAAAAGTTTGTATGAAAATGAACCCTACAAAAAATACCAGCAAGACAGATTGAAATTTTATTAGGTACATATAAAGAGCATAAATCATCTGTTAATATGATCAACAAACAACCGCTGCAGCAGCTATTTAGCACTATAAAGTATATTATGAGTCAAACATTAATCCAGGGCATAGATAATTTAACTTGATCAACTTCTCAAACCATCTTTGGCTGGAAAACTAACCACTGCTCTAGCTAAAACAGAAGGAAAAGAAAAAGGGGGAACTTTATAGTTTGCATGAACAAAAGATCTTAGACAAAGTCAGATAATGTAAATGCAAAAAGGAACACCGCTTCACATTTTTTTTGTCCAAAATTGCTCATTCTCGCAAACTGCACTGCTGCCTTTTCTTTTTTGCATTTTTTGCAAGACATAGGATTGTGGTTCATAGCAACAAAAACCTTTTAAGTACAATATTTGAAAGTCAATCTACTAAATTTAAGTGCAATAGTCTTGAATTAGGTACAAGGAGTCACAAACTTGCCTTTCTGATGCTCATTGCGATCTCACCCATATAGAAGGAAGAACAAACCTTTAAGTTGCATTCTGGACTTGCATTTTCTGTAACAGATTGGCAAAGAAACCAAATATAAACATAAAAAATAAAATATACTTATTACGACAAATAAAAGCATTCAACATGCTAATGTATCCAGCTGGAAAGAACATGGAATGGAACTATGTAGTAACAAAACCCGGTTAAAAATCACACGCTTGAAAAGATGAATTGAAGTTCACACTAGGCATGAAAAGCTTACCACCAGAATGATGCGAACAAGACAAGACTGCAATACTACCCTTACGATCTGAAACAACAGCTGTATCAATATTCATAAGAAGGCAATCAGCAACCAGCCTCTGGACAGGGTCACTATATAATTGCTCCACCTTCTTGGCGTCCTGTATCAGTGTGATTGAAACAATTGAATATCACTTAACTCGCATGTATAAGCATCTGATATTAAAAAATACAGATTAATAACACCTATCTAATTATTAAAAAAAACTAGAACCGCAGTTTATGTTTATAAGTTCATTTCATACAGGACCAGGGTTCCCTTATTGGGGATCCCTGGGGAATTGGGCCAACTTGATCCTCTCCCCAAAGATCTCCAATAAGGGAATCCTAGTTGAGCCTCGTGGGTGCGGCTAGCTCCCCATTAGGTAATTGTATGATTTTAAATAACAATTGATGGGCAGGTCCTTAGATTTATTTGTGACAGATGTTAACTAGCAACCTCATAATATGCGTAGAAAAGAATGCCATCACGACAATCACCAACAGCAATAGTCGTGAAGTGAGTGGTCAAAGTCATGATCATAAACCGTGTCCTTCCAACAGCCAATCTTTTGATCCTTAGAGAATTATCGTTCTGAAAGCTGCAGACGTAAAACTGGGGGAACATAATAGAAAACATAAGAAAATAACTTGTTAGTAGAGGGTTCATATTCATAGCTGAGAGTTGCATGCAAAGAAAATATAAAAGAAGAAACTTACAGCACTGCCGGCAGAAGCCAAGAAATAGCAGTCTAGATAAGGACAGATGGCAAGTACTATCCCACGCATATTGGTTGAATAAGCTAATCGTAGGTTCCATGCTTCAGTTTCTTCAAGCTTTATTCCATCCGAACTATTATCGTCAGGGCTGCTGCAGAGACTACTACTTGAAAGTTGTTCTGCTCCACAACCACTGATTTCACGGAAAGGGGAAGTTCGTTGGGAAGATGAGCCAGCTTTGGAATAAAATGTCATTGAGCCAGTATCTGAATTTTGTTTGTGCTCAAGGCAGAGGACTATCAATCGGCCCCTTGTACTGTTAACAATAATTAGTGTTATAAACATACAAACAATTGAACTGGCATATGTTTTTATTTACATCCACAAATGACCTATCCATAGGTAGTAAGCTAGTATGGACCAAATGTGAATGTGTGAATGGGTAATGATATCAGCCCAAGACATCAACTTAGTCCCGTGTGGTGAAACTTATGGTAGAAGATCAACAGCATAATTATGTTGTGTCATAGCCTGAACACCTAAATAGGACTTGTATTTCACCCAACTAAAAGGTAAAATGGGCCAGTTTAGGGGGAAATGGAAAAGAGTGATTAACTTTTTCATGGAATAGACTTGGCTTTCAATTCAAATAAGCCATTCTTCCTATGTAAAAGCATAAAAACACTACAATTCGAAAATATGCACAATTTTGGATGTAACGGAAATGTAAATGCAAATATATATATATATATATATAGAGAGAGAAAGGTTCAAATGAGAAGTGCTAAAAAAATGTGAAGTAGAGAAGTGATCTCCACCACTCATCCGGTCAATAAAGGAGGCTTTGACCGGTCCATTTTGAAGAAGAAAGATGGTTTCTTTGCAATCGTTTGTCTTTACACACTTCATCCAATCGTTTGTCTTTGCAATATGTAAGCATTTTGAAGAAGAAAGATGGTTTCTTTGCAATAAAAAACCAAGTATGATGGTTTGAAAAGTTAATATCTAAAAAAGGAAGGCTTGATAACCATCCACAGTTGACTGAAGTTGGATACATACAAAAAATAAAACAAATTAGAAATAGTAATCTGATTAAAAAGCAAAGAAAAACCGTTGATGGTGTAGATCATGAGGACATAGATATGAAAAAGAATAATAACCTTTCAGCTTCACCACTCGGCATTATAGCAGGACCGGTGGAGAGACTAGTTCCCACCACCAATACTTGTTCACTCCCCACCTTCAATAACTCCATGCACTTACCTGTTTCCCCAGGATCAAGTTTAAAAGATGATAAAACTGAACCACTCAGGGGGTCCACACAACAAATATCAGATGAACATGAATCTTCACTCAGATCTGTCCTTAACACTAACAATAATCTACTTTCAACATGATATAGAACTTTGCGTGGCGTTCCTTCGAGATGGAACTTCTGGACGTTCAGCCTCTTGTTGTGCACCATCTCCAACTACACCAGCACATAAAAATTGGAACTAGTATCAGCAGCAAGTTGCAAAAAGAGGGAACTCGTATAAATAATATAACTCAGCCAAGGATTATTAGTAGAACACATAAAATAAGGGATGCTTTTTGATATCCTTTTTAGGTTGGCATGTTAAACATAAACATGTAAGATCAGTTTGGTACAATAGCATTCTCATAACATGACACAAGTTTTAAATTCAATGGATGGGCGTCAACTCTAAATCCATACCAAATGGAGACTGTTCTCTGATACAAATAAAATTCCGTTGGGACATTCCTTTGAGCATACAGGAGTTGCATGTGTGGATGCTTGGAAAGAGATAGAGGTGTATGAGAGGCTGTGCCTTGCAGTTTGTAATAACCAAGGCCTATCACTGAGAGCAATTACATCAGCATCAGGGAGATCATTCAATGGAACCAGGAACGCTGGAGTGACACCAATACGACGGATTGAAATCAACTGAAGACAAACAGGGACGTTGTCCTTTGTCATCTCTGATATAACGCACGAATGCATAGCCGAGGTGCTATGTGATGAAGTCGACGTGAATGAGCTAATTGAACTGACACATGGTCGTGACTTGGGAGATTCTAATGATGACTTCGTAGATACGGATGGCCACTCAAATCGAAGTAGCATGCCATTCCTCAGCCCTGAAAGGATATAAAGTCGATCAACTTGTACAAGCCTTACATCCTGAGGTACAGAGCCACTGATGGTTGTTCCGGTACTGTTTACTAAGGAAATGATTCCTATAGCAAGAGCTCTTATGCCTTGATCAGGTATAAAAGATAGAACCTCCAATGAAGGCCTATGTGTGCCTATGACAAAAGTATTTCCAATTTCGACTCCATTTATAGGATCCATCACAAGGTCATTACTCGAGAGCTGACGAGAAGTGTTAGACGGGTCTTCCTGAAGTGGTTTTTGAGGAATGGAGATGCAGGACAATTCATACTCCAATCTGACATGTTGCAACTGATATACTTCATATTGATAAGCTGACAGACGCCTAACCCCAAGAACAAATAAGTAGCAGGGATTGGAAGTTGCCACAACTATAAACTTATTCCCTATGGCCCCAAGACTAATGGTCATGTTATCAGGGGACCAAGATGTACAATTTGGAGACGCAAAAGGAATACCATCAGGGTGAGCAGCAGCCGTGGGTAAAGCAAGTCGAACTGCATTCTGGTGGATCTGAACCACCAACCCATCACCAATAATACCGCACGCTAGAGTACATACATCAGGGCTGAAGCCAACTGAATCAGTCACATCAGTAAAGCTTACACCAACTGAAAGCACCCTTGTCTCTTCTACAAATGATAGCACAAGGAAAGAATGGTAACAATCAACTAGTTTCATTTTGACTGCCCAAGTACCCGTGATCCCTTGATAAACAGGGGCAGTTTTCAATAGTTTCTCTAAACTGATACCATTTCGGATAACCCTTAATGACCCTTCCGGTGCCATCCCACAACAAGCAAACATTTGTTCGTGTTTCTCATCATGGTAATCCACAAGTGACATATCCAATATCGGCGAAATATTTTGAACTGGGCTTTTGTACTGTAGCTTTCCTTCTTCAATTTTCAGTACCATCCCATCACCCATTTCTGCCAGTGCAGTCAAAAATCCACCTTCGGCCCACAAAAGCTCTTTGAATGGTAAACCTTTATAGAGACAATCAGAAAGGTTGACTTTAAGACCAGTCGGATCAGAAGAAAGTTCAATCATAAAAAGCTCTCCGGTATCAACGCAAAATATCATCCTTGGATTTTCTTCATTTCCTGGTTCCCAACTCCATGAGCACACACGATCGGACGTTGACTTTGATGAATAACCACTATCATCGTCTATATTCATGGGATCATCATCTTTAATTATGTCTTTCAGCTCCAAAAGAGCAGATGCAGCTACGTTGCATATATTACCTTCTTCATCAACATCATTCGTTCGATAAGACTCCTCAATGGAAGTGTGCTCATCCATCACTGATGGTAAGAAGTTTAGGCTTGTTCTGTATACACATAAAGGGTTGTGTGCATCCCTAAGATCCATCAGAAGCGCATCACTAACTCTGAAGAGAAATGCAAATCCATAAGAATTGGGAACTTCAACTATATCATGCGCTAGAGGTCCGAGCTCAGCATATTGAGATAGAACATGGACAAAGTTCTCCCTAGTATTCCATTCTAGTAACAAAAGCTCGTTAAGAAGTGATCCCTTTCTGCAAAATCAGAAGCAAACATCATTAAATTCATAAGTATAATTTACTGTCAAGGGAAAGACAACTGAATATAACCAATAAGGCATCAGCAATTGAATAGCAGTCCCATTACTCCCATTTAACAGATCTCAATGAAAATGCAATGCATTATCATACCTATTTAGAAGAATGGCTAGCACAGGATTGTGCTCCTTACTTGGTTGACTCATATCTTTCGAGATAAAGCACATGCTCCATATAGTACCATGTATACCAGAAACTCCAGTGCTTGTGCTTGTATTATTTTCACCGTCAGGAGGACAAAATATTTTCTGCAGCCAAAATATACATGGGCATCTTAAATTTTGATCAATAAGTACGAATATAATCTTCTTTTCTAAAATCTAACTGCTGCAACCGTAAGAGCCGATAATATGATAGAAACAAGTAAACCTTATCGATGATGTCGGCGCCACCAGAACTAGAAACTGAGAGCAGAGCTAGACGGTCCTCGTATGCACTGGTAGCAATGAAACAACCGCTGAAAAATAAACTCAAAACAGTTACATGTGGGAAGCTACGGAGACTGGTTGCAAGAAATGATAAGGATGCCCCTGCACACCAACTTAAACAAAATAGCAACTTACTTGGAATCAACAGCCAACATTCTTCCGACATGATGTCTTAGGTTTCCAGGTGAGGTAGATAGTTGAACTTGTGTTAAAGGGAAGAACCTAAGCAAGCAATGAGTGTACAACAAGAAAGTATCACAAAACATAGTATACATCTAAGAGATGATCGATAAAACCCATTTTTTGTTATCGATAAATGCTTTGCATGAAGAAGAAGAAGAAAGAAACCTGTGCATTTCATTTGAAAATGTGAGAACCGATAGCTTTCCGGAGTCTGAAGTAACAAGCAAAAGGTCCTTTCCTTGTACCTACAACAAAATCCGCACAACACAATATTTAACAACGTTGTTGGGGTTTACCTGCTTATTGCATGCAAGTTTCTGTTCAAGTACTTTGGAACACTTTTGGCATGCAAGTTTCTATTCAAGTGCCTCAAAGAGGCACAGATGGCCTCCTACTAGATTGCATAATAAACTTTCATAGATGAAAGCAACTCCTCTAGCAATTACTAGAGTTCATGATACTCTATGATTTTCTCATGTAGATTCCTCAGAACTCTCTTGATATTGGATGGAGCCTCGTATATCTATGGTAGAAGTACAACCTAAGACATAATGTAAAAGGAATGCTGCTGGGAAGCTTATTCTCAAGGGCCATAAGGTTTGACCGTTCGAGGGAGGTTCGCCACATAATCGCCTCTCTGAAACACGAATGATGGCCTAATAAGCATTCGCAAAGGAAGACAACTTGGATTCTCAGGATTACCCGACTTCTCTAGAATACTTCAGGATTCTCTAGAATCATGTAGGTTCCTCTAGAAATCTCTCAATATTAGATGGATTCTCAGATATTTCTGTAGTAGCCTACAAATCGTCATGCAACTAGAACATTCCTAGACCTAAAGAGTTCTTGTATCTAGAAGGATCCTTGTGATGTGTAAATAGGTATTCCCCCATATAATGCAACCTTAACCTTCAATAACATTCAGAGACCATTTCCACAGAATCCTTCATGAGTTCATCTTTTTCAATGAAAGTAACAATAAGGAACCCCAATCGATTAAGGCATAAACAGTAGCAAAACTTATGATCCTTAGACATTGCAGAACAATAATATGGGTTTAGACAATCAAGTTCACAGCAAGTACCTGTGAGCTTGCTCTACGGTTCCAGGGAAGAATAGCAAGATCTTTAATTGTTCCAAACACAGGTTGCTCACATATGGACTGCAGAACTCCATAATCATCGATAATTACCAACTCTAAAGAGGTTTCCTGCATTGAACATTAATCATCTCAAGCACAAATAAGGCTAGTCTAATTCCACATAAATCAAACTTTGAATAGAAACCAAAGTTGATCCATTTCTTTTCTAGAAACTAGACATATAACAAGATGAAATGAAGTTGTTGACTTGTGGAAAGTAAAACCTTGCCGAAAACGATGTCCTTAGAGGAAGGGGATCGGATGTGACCGTAGACGATTTGAAGGACAACGCTGCCTTTAAGAGCACATTTAGCGAGGTAGTGAGGACCGCCATGGGAGGGGAGTGATTTAGAGTTGGCGGAGGATGATTCCTCCTCTGAGACCGCCATGAAAGCCCTAAGAATAAGTTGTTAAAATTAGGAATTGAGGAAGAAGTAGGAAAATTGAAAGGGGGCAGATGAAGAATCGATATGCAGCNTTGTGCTTGGTTTGATTGATTGGGACCCGACCACGACCAGTAGTGGTTTTGGAGACACAGGTTGAGAAACAAGACTAGTATCATGATGTCGCATTTCTCTCTTAAAATTACAAAAATAACCATTTGCTTCGTAATTTAGGATCGTAACTGCGGTCATGGACTAATTTTGTAAAAAGAAATTGAAGATCAGGGGCTGGGTCTGTAATTAGCATTTTCGTAATTACGAAAATGCCATGTGACGGCGTCTCATTGGTCTAGGGAGCATGGCACATACCCACAGTTATGAAGCCAAGTCCGCAGTTATGGAGCCAGATCCATAATATACGACCTGGTCCGCAATTACGGTCCTAAATTACGGAGTGAATGATTAAATTTGCAATTTTAGAAGAGAAATGGCTAGAAGGTGAAAACAGAAGTGTGCTTTGGCCATTTTGGCCGATTTCCCGTCATGTATTGTAGCCCCTTACGAGAATTCACTAATTTTACATCAACAGAAAACTTTGGAACAGGATCTTGTAGCATCCGTGCATAACAGTAAATTAAGTTGTTTATTAATTTTTATATTTCTATGTATAAGCGCGTGTACATATCGGTGGGAAAGGAATGGTAACCCCGTTGGTGGGGAAACCTTCGCAGGGTCACAGGGTTAACGGTGAACACCGCCCCCCACCCCCGTTGACTTGGCAATTTTGAACCCTGTCGGCTTGGCCATCCCACGGTGGAAATCCATCTTTTTCAACATTTTTTTAACTAATATATTAACACATTATCTTCTCTTTTTTTTTTTTGTATACACACACATTATAATCATCTTCTCTCATTTTTCTTTCATCCAAATAAAAAGAAGTTATAGATTCATCATCGTCAAAATTACGGATCGTGTGGACCACATTTGGAACACCCAACTACGCAACTTAAACGACTAGTATAATTTTTTTTAAGTGTAGTTGTTGTATTTTTAATTTTTAATCTAACTGTAATTTTAATTTTATGTAATATTGTTGTTTTTATTAATTAATAAATTAAGATTCCTAACGACATATATTTGAATATATTTATTAATGAAAAAATAAATAAATAACTGGGAGGGTGGGTGAGTGTGTACTGCAAAGGGTTTTAGAGGGGGGTAGAATGGTGGAAGAGAAAGAGAGAGAGTAAAAAGTTGATGTAATAAGAGGGGTGTAGGGGTGAATGGATGAGTACTTCCTTCACCCTTATAAATTACACTAGTGGCCCGCACCGTGCGTTGCACGGTGTTCAGAAAATAATATAAAATTTTGTTTGTTAGTTATATTTAATAAGTTTTATTCATTTGTTCTTTGTAAATACATCTTAGTTTATATGATATACATTTTGGACAATAGATATTCTACCATCAATCATCCTATCAGTTATTTCGCATGATTGAATGATATTTATCTAAATAAATAAATGACAATGACAATTAACATGCTTGTAGTTTGGGTGAACATTGGAAGTGTAAAGTAGCGATCTGAAAGACTTAAAAACGAAATGAAACTATATGGCATAAAGTCCGTTTTGCATAATCCAACTGAATATCACAATTGAAATGTGCAACTTGCATTATAATTTAACTTCAATGTTCTGCATCTGAAAACAAAA
>LUCG01275506.1:0-10648 GCA_001633085.1 Carthamus tinctorius | reverse complement strand
AGGATGGGGGTACCTTGCTCCGTCCCTGAACCGAACCCGAAGAAATCCCCGAAATTTTTCCCGTTACCCAATCCCGACCTGGCCCGAACTTAGTCTGGTTTTGGGTTTCCCCGTCAGATTCGGGGTTTTCTGCCATCTTATTTAATTTAATATGGAGTAAACTATAATTTTGGTCATATGTAACGACATATTTTAATATAATAAGTAACGATATGTTACAAGATAAAATTTCTTTTTAAATTATGCACTTTTTACACAAATTTTGATATAAGTTGTAATCATTCTAAAAAGAGTAAGCTACAATTTTATGATGAAACCCAACTACATCTTTGATCACCATCGACCCTCTTATCTTCGTATTATATATTGTATGATACTAAAGATGTAATCTAATAGATAATTTAATTTAATATAGAGTAAACTACAATTTTGATCATGTGTTAACTATTTTTTTTTGGAAGGGTGTCTGGGCTAAAGCCCGATTAATCCCCGGCAATTTTGGAGGCTAAACACGGTCCCACTTAAATGTCCTCAGACATGTACACGAGAAAGTTTAAAACTTCATGTGTTAACTATTTTTAATGCAAATTATGGAAATGGGTTATAAGGACGAAAATGTAATTCAATTAACGACATTTTGACTAATGGTGTTGGTGCAATGACCACTTTCATAACAAAATACAACACACAATGAAACTGTAGTTTATTGAAACACATAAGGTTTTTAGAAGTTTCATGTAAACCCCAAGAACCAAAATTGTAGTTTACTCTTCTAAAAATGTATACAATGTACAATGAAGACACATACAAGAACATATACCATTCTTTATTTTGGTTTCTTTTCTTTTGGGAAAATACCATATATCTTTTGCGATATCTGAATTCAATATTATCAATTTTCCGCAAGGAATTCTTTTGAAAAACTCTAGCGTTATTGATTTTTTAATCACAAGCTGACCCGATCAGTATTCTAACAATTCTTCATCGTGTGTTAGGCTGAAAATAAACAAGATGAATGGAGACTTGAATAACCGATACTCAAAACATAGTATTTTTTTTTATAGTTTTCATGGCGAAAAATATAAAAATGAGTTATCAGATTGAAAAAGACAACAAATTAGAGACTATGATTTACGTTATCAAGAGTTATATGATTAGATAAACACAAATTATTTGTCGATAAGGAATTCCTCAAACAGTGTACGAAGGTCTATTTGTGCATGACAACAAAAAATATTTGTATATGATAATTCATGAATTTTGATTTTAAGAATACATGAATCTTATCGAAATCTCTATGTTCGTCCTCAAGTTAATAGGTCGGATTGGATTCTATATTAAAAGAATGGTTGAATGGGTTACGATCTCCTAACCCAAATAATTAGGTTAGGGTTTTCAAATGGTCTCAACCTCTTCAACCTGACTCACATACATGTCATTGCTTTTTAATTGAGAAAATAAAGATACAAAGATTAAAATTATAAAATTCGAGTAACTTGTTTCACAATTTTTTGATCCAAAAAAATGCTCCATGCAGGCACAGATAGAAAAAAATACGAAGTCACCAACGATAAAAAATTATTACATTGAAACTAGAGACAGACCTAGAAAATTAAAAGAGTGACACCATTAGACCATAAGGTTGAGAGTTATAGAATTTCTTTTCAGTGGTTGGTTGCATTTGCTAATGAAAGATCATGGGTTCAATCACCCATTGCTGCTCTTCATTTCTTTTTCCGCAAAAGCTATAAAATAAAATCTGAAAAACAGGTATAACGTTAAAACTAAGATTCGAACCCATGTCATTTCCCGCAAGACAATTCAATCCAATGAGTTAAACCAGTTACCACCACAAACTTCTATCATATGTCTAAACATTACAATGATACCCTTCAAAAACGTAATCTTTTTCTACCAAGACAGATACGCATTATGGCATGTGCCACCGTATGCCCAAAATACAAGTTTGTTGTTTTAAGACCATCGGTCTAACTTGCTGAGCCTTCTAATCCACAAGTTTCGCTCTACCACAAAATTACAAGTTTCCCGTTGATTAATACCTTCAAGAAACGAGCAATGTAGGTGAGGATTTTTAAATCCACCACCTTCTGACAAGTTTTTGGACATGCTTGTGTATGTAAGTGATATTTCAAACCTGTCAAAAGGTGATGCATTTAAAAAAAAACCTAATCAGAAGGTTATTTGACCAAAGGACCTGCTTCGGGACTTCATGCTCCTGGTCTCGGGCCAGCTTATAGCTCATTAAGCAACTGTATAAACCTTCACTGCTTTAGAGGTATCGCATACGACAAGATTATCTGAATCAGCCGGGGTTGTGCACAACCAATTGACCTGTCCACATACATCAATAACCATAACTCATGAGTTTAAGTTAGAAAATCAGATCTAGATATTTATTCTCGACCCATGAACAAAAATGTTTAACTATTAGTCAAATGCCAAAACTGCCCTTCAAGAGAGACAAAACTAAGGAGGGATCTTGTGACACCTTCTGTGCTTACAAAGGAGAAATAGGTAATTCTAACTTTATATGGTTGCCAAAAAAAAAGAACTTTAAAATGGAAATTCTTGCACATCCTTAAAAAATAGGAAATAAATAAATAAAATCTTGGTGCTATCATTATTAGTTAAAAGTTAAAACCAATCCAAACCAAAGTAACGCAGTATATCCCCAGAGCGTAGAGTGGTTGTTTTCGTTAAACTGTTACTAGTTATTATGGACAAATATGTCATTTTAGCTTGAAAGTGGAAGAACCCATAAGCAGAAATTCTTGAAGAACCATTAATGTTTCGAGGGGGCTTCACGAAAACAACTGCTCTACTCTTTAGGCTAGTGGTCGGTCTATGTACATCTTACCTTCCGAGGACCTACCTTAGGTGGGATATACTAGGTTTGTTTGGTTATGAGTTGGATAGAGGGAGTATAAAGGAAAGAGAGGATCAACTTACTTTTCTGCTCAGATTTATGTTCAAATGTAGAAAGTCACTGTCGTCACAAGTTTGGTCGGGTTCGAAGAATCTGGACCAGTTCCAAGCCTTCACAGCTTTATCATTGCCCCCTGATATTATGTACCTTCCTTTCTCCCCAAACATAGAAAATGTCCTAATGCCCACAATTATAAACAAGTTTCAGACTTTCTATAGATTACATTAGTACCATCAAGATATCGATAATCACTTGACTTTCTTGGTCAAAGTGACCATTTTTACACTCCAAAACTTGTATGCAGGTGTTAGCAAACTTGATATAAGAAATGTTTGCTTTCTTTTTTGAAAGTTGCAATGATCATGTCAATTTTCGACATGAAAAATGGTACTTCCGACATCCCAAAGTAAGTTCCACAATTGAAATGGCACACAGTTTTAGGCATGCATAATTATTACACTCTTTTGTTAACCAAATGACATATTACTCTTATTTAATTTCTCTTTCTTTGCAACTCTTAAATGTGATATACGCTAGCAAATTGAAATCAAATTGACTATCTATTGAACGAAATTGAAGAATTTCACTAACTTTTGAGAGGTCAGGGATCTCTCTAGAGAATACAACTATAGCTAGTTGAAAAGCAAAATTCAGAATGCCCTCCAAACAACTCCTGACAGCTAATATTATAATCGACCCACTTATTCAACTAATCAGGAAGTACAAAACTGCCCCTCCACTTATCAAATTGAAAAAAGACAACAACTAAACCAATTACCCTCAAATACGCCTTCTATAAGTGAACCGAATAGGAGGCTTATCAAAATGTTTGTGCATTAATTAAGGGCGAATTTGAGAATTTAGTTGTCTACTTTTCAAAGTGGACACTCATTATGGGACAAATAGAAATGTGGACACTTAATTAGTTAATTTTGAACGGAGGAAGTATTTAACTACAAGTTTGGTACATAGAGCGTACATGACTGGATAGGTGAGGTGCGGGTGAAAGAATCATGGAAGGATTAAGGGTTTTAATCTGATATGGATAGTTTTGTAATTTACCAATTTTGTCAATGTTTATTCTACCTGTTTATGTAGGACATTAAAGTTGCAAATTTATCTCATCCAGTCCTGTCCTGTCCCATCTCAGTCTACTCTCACGCCAAACGTGACGCAACAAATTTTTGTTCTGTATAGTCCTGCAAAAACATATGCCAACAACGGAGTAAAGAAAATAACTACTTACACACATGATACAGCAGCAGTATGCCCTCCAGAGGAATAATCCAACCGCAACCTCGTTCTTCGATTTTGATCTTGGTTTCCAGAATTAGGAGATGAAGAACTTCCATTTGATCTTGATTGACCACCTTTTCTCGGTTTTGAAGAACCCTTGGACTTGGCAGCAGAAAATTCTGATTCGATGTTAATCACATCAACAACACCATCACCTCTGGCCACAACACATATCTTGTCGAGTTTGTCCAACATATCAACTTCCGGAACTGCAATCGCGTGGACGAAAGCAGGATTAAAGCACTGTGCCGCATTATTACCGCTCTCTGGATCAGACTTTCCTGAAGGAAAGGAATCATGGATTCAATTAGATATAAAAGTGCAAGATTTGACCAACACCAACATGGCGTTTCTGTAAAGACCTCTGCTTGTAAGAAACACAAAATCTTAATACGTCGCATATTTCATACCCAAATCCATAACCTTGAATGGTCGTCCTTTCGAGAAATCCCACATTATAAGCTTTGAATCAAGCCCGCCGGTAATGACTGCAAAAGAATATTCTTCATACATCATCTTAACCAACTGAATGAGTTGCATATACATTTAAACAGAAAATAACAGGATTGAGAAATAAGTTACTAAGCTATTGAAAAAGAATACCTTCCCAAGGTCTCCAAGGAAGAAACTGCACACTGCTACATATCTGAAAATACGTTAAGCTGACAAGCGAGAAATCACTGTGGAGACTGCATGCACCATTTACAACTAAAGGCAATATAAATGAACAAAGAAAATAGTGATGTTTTTCATTAACGAATGAACAGCCTGTTGATTGATCATTTCGATCTAGTAAGAAACCACATCAGGTGGTTGATTTAAAGATACACTTTCATGAGCAGCTCTTAATGTCTTATAAAGGCACTTTTGGCGTATGTCAATGATCTGCAAGACCATAATCACTAGTGAATACATGGAGAATAGCTATAATGTTAACCAGAGTAAATTGATAACAACAGAAATGAAATATACTGATAATGGACAAGAAAATGGAACAAATTAACCATAAACGAACTTTTCGAACAAGTGAACAATCTGGAATGAAACTTTTAATAGGTAGACTAAGATGCTCACTCACTCAATTCTATTTGACAAAGAAAAATAAGCATATAATCTCCTAGCACTTGCACTCTATTTATAGTCTATCTCATATATAAAATTTAAATACCCAAATTGCCCTTCCTTACTAATTTTATATACTTAATTCTTAGAATGGACCTAAAATGGTTTAGACATAAGTACATAGCTAGAAAGCAGAAGATAGAGCCATAGAGGGGAGAAAAGTTACAAATAAAATCATTGACCAACTATAGGGGCAGACCAAGCACTTTTATAAGCTTAAGTGCGATTAAGAATGGCAGAAAAATTCGTGTATGCATCGCCGATGTTACATGTTGAATATTCACCCTGCAAATTTCTATGGTTGATAGGAATTACAGATAGATTGGACTCCAGTGGTTACTGCAACTTTTCTGGATAGATGATTCAATTTCTTAGTTTATACTGGCATAATGAACAGGGGAAGCAAGCTTTCAAAAAATATTTGTTTCTTATTGTGATGGTTTTCAATAAGAACAGGGTGGTGAAAGATTACACTACAAGATCATTTCATTGTTTCTGCTTTTAGCACTGATGAATTATGCTCCTTGATTTGACTAATAGACGACAACTTAAAAAGGGAATGACATACTCTATGATAATTCAACTCCAAATCAGAGATGCATCATGTTGTAATGATAAAAGAAAAAGAAATTCTAGCAACCAAATATCCAAACCTTTATATCACCAGCATCATCTGCAGCTGCAAGAAATGATGACTTTGAGTTGCATGTGATCTGCATAAAAAGAAGTGTATGTTCAGCTATGATGTAAATGATGCCCGTCTATCATTAGCTTCCGAGTTCAGAAAAAGGAAATGCAAAAACAAGAATGTAAAGCGAACACCACTGTAAGAGGGTAAACTCTTTATTAGATTAAAATATAGTGTCACCACCGTGGAAGTGAAACTGTGATCAACTTATTGTGTTTGATATAATTGGATGGTTGAAATCCCAAGGAAAAATAATAAATGTCATAAGAAAAGGCTAACAAACATAAAAGTTATCTCCAGACCACATTTAGATCACCTCGTTATAAAGTTTCATGCTCACAAAAATAAACTAGCACATGTTATTGTTAGCCTTCACATATCCCGCAATTACCTGTAATACATGACCAAAATAATAGCAAAGAGGGAAATTCTAGATAAATGATGATGACAATCTGAACCTGGTTTATCTCCTCTTTGTTGTAGTTGTAACTCTCCAATGGCTTCCATGCTGCAAGCTGTAAGATAAACTTCAGTATTGCAGCCTCTAAGAATAAGCATGGAACAAATAACTTTTAAAAAAAATCCAGAGGTTTGTATGTCGAGTGAAATTACCATATGTACATCAAAAACCTTCACTTCATTTTCTGAGGAAACATATATAATATCTTCATTCCCTGCATCATCAGGAAATGCAAGCAGCCAATAAAGATTACTACCTTCCAGATGCTGATGAGAAAATTAGCCCATATAATCATGTGTTATCTAAGCAAAAACTTTCTTAAAAAAAAGAAATAACATAATACATAATTACATATCTCCTTCATTCATGTACTTCAACTATTTTCTAGTTTAACTTTAAGCTACATTTAATATTTTGTACCTTTTTAGAAGGTTGCTCTCAAATTCAATTTTTCCTACAACAAAGCCGCCAATTTTCAAGTCTAATCCAGGAGACAGGATAGACATTATACACTACGTACACCATGCCCTTTGTCATCAAATGCAACTTCAAGTGCCTTGATCTAGCCATTGGTCTTTCTAAAGGTAAATGACAGTGTATGTATCCCATTCTTAACGTTATTTTATATGATCAATTGTCTCCTCTGTCTAGATCTTTAATTGCTTGTTGAAACTCGAAACTCTGGGGAACCCAGCCAAACAGGAGAAAGATATTGTATTTAAATGGGTATTTAAGGACAAAGTTAACTTTGATGGTTTTGGTGGTTTATGTTAAGGCATGACTAGTTGCTAAAGATGCTCAAGCATATGCAATAATTTTCCCCAATGGGCTAAACTGACTATTTTTCGTCTTTTAGGTCGCAATTTATGTCCAGCCCTTACACCTGGTTTGTTGCACAAGGGGCTTCCATCACCTCAGAAAGTCCTTACATTGTCTAAAGCACAGTCCTCTTGCACGATTTGGAATGTTCAGTGATGGTTCAGCGGTTTGGGTAACAAAAAACAAGTTAGATACCTAGCGTTCTACTGGCAAGCAGGACCATCTCATCCTTCTTGTTGTATAGCTTCACGATATTTGTTATAACAGGAGATGAATATACATGAATCTCATTTCTCAAGTTACAATCTCACTGTGGCTCACCCAGCTATAAAAGATCCCATTTACTTGAAAAATGGCTCAGGTTGATCATAGTGCATAGGAATCATGGGTTATTGTGCTTTTGTTGGTGGAAACCTGGTTTCAAGGAAGCAAAAGAAGCAAAATATTGCAGCCTGATCTAGTGTCGAATTTGACTACAGAGCCATGACAGAGTCTGCATGTGAAATTATGAGAAACCATTTAGCAGAACTTAGTTTCAAGTCTCCGTTACCAGGAAACATTTGTGTGATAATCAGGTTGATCTTTGTATTGTCTCAATCCATTGTTTCATTGTCGCTTAGTCTTTGAGAACATTCAAGAGACTTATATCTACCAAAGTTATAAAGACTTGAGAGCAACTGGGTGATATATTCAGAAAACCTTTCAATCGGTCTCAGGTTGAATAATGATAGGAAGCTAGCTTCTGGTATCTCCTTACTATAACACCTATAATCTCTACACAAACCTATGATTCTGAAGTGAATAAATATCAAGAAATATTCTGCCTATTACCTGTTTCTCTTACATTTAGCAGCGATTGAACACTCGCTTATGACGTAATTGGCCTGTAGCCAAGTTAGGATCATGTTGATGCATATGATTAGATGTATCCTAAAGAATTTATGAAGGCCAAGATAATCTTGTTGTAATGGAGAAAACCGAATCAAAGGCAACAAAAAGACAGGCAATTGATCAACTATGAAAGTTAAATATCTTAACCAACAAGTAAATCAGAAAACACAAAAAATCCTTCGAGGAATCAACGATAAATTGCTACAAAAGTTATATAATACCAATAACACAGACCTGATTTGAAGCATAACGAGGAAATAGGATTTTCTGCAACATCCATAGTATGCAATAGATCCTTACATCGCATGTCAAACCAGCAAACACTCCCATCCTGTATACACCATAACAGAATTCAATAACTAACATCTTCCGGTAATTCTTTTGACTTCATGTTGTCATTGGGGGAGTTTGACCCAATAAAAGAACATCACAAAATTGCAAACTTCTTGTTGCTCTAACATGCCTTTGAGGTCAACACCGGTACATATTAAATACAAAATGAACTCTTTGATATGCACATAACATCATGTCATCAACACATTTTAATCTGTTATATCTTATACTGTTTAATCCACTGATCAAACTTCTCTCTTAATATAAAGAAATTGTATTAATTTTGAAACTGAATATTATTTGGTTGTTCCAATTGACTCAAAAAATCAAATGTTAGGTTTACAGAATGCATCAATATCGCATAAAAATCGCATAAAAATTAAAACCAACTGGAATCAAATTCAAAGTGTTCACTTACTCCTCCTGAACTCGTACGCTAGAACTCGATCAATTTAATGCACTTATGAGGAATTCATAGAATATAACGAATCCATACCAGTTCTACAGGTATATGCTAGTATAATCACTCAAAAGCAACATAATTCGTAAATGTACAAAGAACTCCAATCAATTCTGTAGCTGAAAGTTAACCATTGCAAACCTAGAACTCAACAGTTCGTCTCCTTTTTACAGAAACTGTAAAGCGACGATTGAAAGTAACAACAAGCAAGCAAAGAAGAAGAAGAAGAAGAAGAATAAAGAGGAGAGAAAGAGTGCGTACTTCGCCGGAGGAGGCGATGAGGCCAGGGCGGTCACGGGAGGCGATGCAGCAGGTGGCGATGGCTTTATGGCCTCTCAGGCGTCTAACGTCTGATCTTCCGGCAGGCGGCGTAGCGTTGGTATCCTCCTCCTCCTCCACACTGGCTTCCGCCATTTTTGTTGCTTGATTTTGTTGAACTGAAACACACATTTATCATTTTATTTACAGTAAAGTAAATTGCATTTTTGGTCCCTGTGTTATGTCTTTTATATTGGTTTAAATCCCTATAGTTTTTTATTCCAAGTTTGCCTCGGTTGTCGTACGTTTTTGCTTGATTTTGGTCCCTCCTGCTAACGAATGATAACTTCCATCGGTTAAGTGAGTGAGGAGTTGTTTGATAGGAGCTTAATGGACTGTATGATGGATATGGCTTATTCGCGCATCCATATCCAACTGGTTTGATATCGGCTTATTCGTTCAACCTATGGTTGATTGCTCAACTAAAAANTCAGAGGGGGTTTATTGTTTGACATCCAATGGATGTGAGAGGAAATCAAACTGATCCAATCATCCATTGGATATTGGTTTTTCCAATCGAATGGGTGATTGGATTAGTCTGGTTTCATCCACTGGATGTTCTTATTAGTTATCCATTGGATCTGATTAGATCCAACCAATATTAATATAGGATTTAACTCATCTGACATACAATTGATGATTAATTATTTATTATATATATGTATATAATAAAAATTAATTATGATTAAATGAATAATCAGATATATAATTGGATGATGACAATTGGATGAGCAGTTGGGTGATGATTGGATGGATAATCGGATCGGTTAGGCCGGCTCTGGATTGTCATCCAAGAATCGATCGATGGATGTTGAACATTTTGATCTAATCCGACCCAATTACAATTGGATATCCAATCATCATCGACCGATTCTAATTGGATTGATCAGTTGAGTTTATGCACACCACTACCACTTGTGATTAACTCTTCACCAAAATTGCAGCTAAAGACCAAATTTATCTCCTTCCACCTGTGGGATTTCTTTTATTTAGTTTTTGCATAACCCATGTGGCTTTAACGCTAGTTGGGTAAATGAAGCCCACTTTGTATAATAACCCAATTCCATTTGGGCTTATTTTATTAAGAAAAGGAAGAAAGAACGAAGTTTGGGCTTTGGCCAATGGGACAAAGGAGAGGGAAATGGGCTTGGGCCCAAGTAATATTAAGGGGTAAGGGAACCAAAACCTTACCATTTAGGGTAATTTTCTATCAACGGTGTGTGTGTGTGTGTGTGTGTAGCTGTGAACGAGAGAAGGAAGAAGAAGAAGAAGAGCAGGAAGAGGGAATTGATTGGGAGTTTGAATCTTCATCAA
>LUCG01275448.1:0-12183 GCA_001633085.1 Carthamus tinctorius | reverse complement strand
TGTGAACTTATTTTTGGTGTGAACTTGTGAACTTCGCCAAAAAGACGATTATATGATGAAATTTTTTCTTGAAATTGTTTAATATGATGAAACTACTTAGTCCAAGGGTCATGGAGCCACAATTGAGAAGTTGTAGGTTAGAGTAGAAGACAAAGAGCATGTTCAATAAGAATGTGTGACAGAAGCTGTTTAGTTTGAGGGTGGAACGGTTTTGTTGCCCGATCTGTAATTTTCAATCGTTCCCAAGAGAAAAGGCTAAGAAAAAAGTAGAATTAAGTAGAAAAGGAAAAATGTTTTGAGGCATGAAGTTAATATGTACCGAAACAATTGTTTGAGAATCTTACAAAATTTTCCTTTTTATTTTGGTTCTTTTTTAAGTCTTATTTTATGCATATATGTGTGTGGGCAACAAATTAATTGAATTAATACAAATCATGTCCAGTTCAGTTGGTCTTTCTAAGAGTAGTAATATCCGTGTGCGGCTTGGGCTGGTCTAGTTATAGACTAGGCTCCCCCCCCCCTCTCAGCCCAGTCAAAAACTGTGGTTGAATTAATAGGCTGCTCCTGGATGTCCGATATTCCAGAGAGGTGTGCGTGCGTGTGTTCATGGTAGTTGTTCGTTGGGTTGATGTATGCCTTCCAAAAAAAAATTAAAACCCACACACACCTCATTTCACCAAAAATACCATCCATAACATAAGACTTATTCCAGCCCATCTATCCATTTTTATAATTATTCATACCCAAAATTCTGCAATCTCAATCCAATTCATCATTTTTTTGATTCATCTAACAAAATCTTTGTATGACCATATCTTTCGGTAATTTTTTTAAGGACCAACAATTATATTAAAAAAAATAGATAATAACAGAACATTTTTGCAAGATGCAAAAAATAAAAATAAAAATAAGGCAACGCCTTAATACAAGCCAAAGAGTCCAAAAAAAAAGTAGAGAGAAAAAAAGTTAAAAGAAAGATTATGCCACAATGAGAAGATTCTTTTTAACCAACATTAGAAAAGAACTTGATGTCTTATTTCTATTGTTTGTATCTAGTTAGAATCTAAAATCTTTCGTATATTGTTGTCCGAAAATATGAGGAACTTTTGTACATTCCTAACTTTGGCAATTTGCTTACTTACGTGTTTTCGAGCACATTATCAACAAAATCTATAATATGGACCATTTCTTGAGTTGAATATATTTTTGGTTTATAAAAATTTAGTCCTTCAATGAGCGGGTTACATTATTTCATTGATTGATGATATTGAAAATCAACAAGTAAATGTTATACTTTGATATTTAAAAAAGAAATTATAAGAATGAATGTCAATTTTACAAGGATGTAGTAATTAACACGTATCAAATTGGTAAGATTAAATTCTATTGAAAATATTTATGAAAAATATTAAGATACTATGAATAATATAGCCATCACTAACATAAGATTAATGCTAGTAATATTATAAACTTAACAACATTATTAATATAACATCATAATTAATGTTGTTATTTTATTTGTAATGAAAGGACTAATTCAATGAGTAAGGCCGTCAGTAGCCCCTTTGGGTTTTACGGTGGGCATGCCATGCGGGCTTCAGGCTTCGCCTAGGCTGTGATACTCCCCGGTGCGAGCTTTACGACGGGCTTCCGGCACGGGTTTGGCAACCCACTCAGTCCGCTCTCTCTCCCTCTCCTTTTTTTAATTGAAATATGTATATATTGGGTATTCTGGCTTGAGGGTAGTGGTACTCCCTATTTTAGGGCTTGGTGAGGGCTTGTGGGTAAAACTGATGTGGCGCTGATATAACAATATTCTCTAAATTCGAAATTCGAAAACGAGCAATATTTTTGACAAAATCAACTTCAACGTAGTATCGTTTCACATACGATTATAGATATTTTATTTATTCTCACACAATTGAGAGATTGTTATTTGATTTTTTAAATCGGATAACTAGATTTTGTAACTCCATCTTGAATTGGTCCTAACAAAATATATCACCATCATATCATCGTGTGAGTTATTTCAAAATTAATTTATTTATAACATATAAAATATTTGTTTTTGCTCGTTATTGGCTAATGTCGGTTCACGATCAATTTGGTCGTGCTAATGTTTAGAGGAGCACGTTGGTAATGATATTAGAATAATCAATTTAACTACAGTGATTATAAAAATCTCAATCTACTCGAACCTGATTTATTATAAACTCAAACGAGAATGGTAATAAAAAAAGTAAGAAAATAATTAAATCATGTATAAAATCACATATGTTTTTAATTATTATAAACTCAAACATTTTCTTATTCTCTTTTTTAATTATTATTCTCAAATAATTTGACTCTATGTATGGACAACTCAATTTGATTTTGGTGGGTTAAGTTGGCTGACGAATTAATATTTGATGATTGGTACGTAAATAATATGTTGGTTCATAAAAGAACAAGAAGAGAAAACTCGTGTTTTAAAAACAAACCATCAGTTGGTTATTTTTATCGAATGCTATTTAGGTAAACATTTATCGGATAAAAGTTATCATACTTGCTTACCAGGTAATACTTGTAATCGTCATCACCTATCAAGTAAGATTCTTGGTAATCAAAATGCCATTAGTAGGACTCTTGATAAGGGTCTTTTACTGGTAAGCAATAACTGCGTAAAAGTCATCACCCTCCCTTACCTGATAAGATTGTCGATCTTTGTCATACTTTTTACCGGATAAGACTCTCGGTCATTTCATACCGATATGATAAGGTAAGTAACCTGATAGGCTTACTTCATTAGCCTTTGATAAATGACCCATAGTCTCTACCTGTCTACCATAGGGAGTTACCCACCAGAATATTACAGTCATGTAAATATATGTTTTAAGGTTCCGTTTATCCAACACTTACCTGGTAAATGCTTACAGGTAAGAGTTAACGTTTTTGCTTAACTTACGAGGTAAGATTTTAGTCCATTAAAATGGCATCTTATGCAACATTTTTATTCCGTAAACACTTACGAGGTAAGCGTTTAGTAAACAACCCTTAAGTGTTACAAAAGTAACAGGTGGAGTTCGTAAGCTTTTCAAATTTTGTAGCACCAAACCAAGTTGGGTTTTCAAAAATCGTAGTAGCTAAGATTTTACTTGAGCATTCAGGGTTTCTAACAGAAATCACAAATAGATATAAGTTCAATAAAAATGGTTGTTGTTCAAAAAAGAAAAGATTTAAGTTTAATAAAGTACATGATTGAGCCAACTCTTCATAAATAGGTTTTGTATTGTAGTTGTTCTATTCATTGTTGTTATCACAATCTTCTACTTATACGGTTTCAATGAACTAAAAAAAGAGTGAAAAGAGCGAGTAACTAAAGATCAATTGATGCTAGTTGTCATCTAACAGCTTCTTAAGTAGGAGTTGCAGTTGTTTTTGCTCATATGTTATTTTTGGACTTCAAAAAACATGTGTATGCTTTAGGGGAGAGGTTGTTTTGAGTTGGATTCCTTATTTCAAATTTCAACCCAATTAACTCATAGTTCAACAAGAGTTGGGTTAAATCAAGGTTATTTTTCGATTTGATAGGTTTTGACTGGGTGATCAAACATAAATTTTTAAAAGGTAAGTTTAATTGCTTTATTATTCATAACCATTAATCACTTTCATACCCCTTCATTTTCATTCTTATTGGTATAAAAACCGATAAGAATAAAATACATTTAAATAGAAACACTAATACTTGTTGAGTTAATAATTATCATTCAAATAGTTAGAAACCGATTGAGAGGTAAGTTTAACTAATTTGCAAAAGTGAGTTAAATGGACTAGAAAGAAGTCAAGAAATGGGTGGAAAACCCATCAACATACAAAGTCTAGAAATATTTTTCCACAAAAAAAAACATAATTACAAATAGAGAAGTCAATGATGAATATACACTTCACGAATTTGAATCACTGGAGTTCAAACATAAAGTTGTTTAATATTAGTGGGTACTATAGATTTCCTTGATCTGTATCATACATGTAATTTTTTTTTGTTAACATGCTAATGTCTGGACCAGCTTTTACACACCTCGATTAATCTTAGAGCTTTAAAGAATAGTCAGGTTGATAGACAGGGCCAAGTTAAATGTCAGTTAAACTAATCCACAAGGTAGATAAGAAAAGTAAGTATTTTTAACTCACAAAACTATATCTCATTTTTTTCACAGATTAAATTTTTTAGACACAATGTTTTATTAATTAATAAACTAATCCACAATGTTTTATTAATTAATAAATTATAAGATGAGTTATTGGTTTAAATATTTTTTTGGAAGGCATAACGGCATCGAACTAACGAACGACTATCACGAACACATGTACACACACACACACGCTCACCTCCCCGGCGGTATCGGACATCTACGGACAACCCACTAATCCGTCGATGTCCCGGCCCAGCTCACGTTGGACCTAGAGCCCAACCACAATCTTTGCCTGGGCTGGGGGGAGCCCAGCCTATGACTGGACCAACCCAAGGACCAAGTACTCCTCATGCCCTCAAATTGATTCCCCTTGGTATCAAACTCTGGGATCCCATACCCCACCCCACCCTAAGGATGTTACCGTCGTTAGAAAAACCAACTTAGATAGACATGATTTGTGTTATTGGTTTAAATATGATCAATTTGTGTTATTGGTTTAAATATGATCAATTTGATGGAAAGTATTGAATTATATTTTATATTTTTTCGAACTTAAAGGGTACTTTATTGTATGTTTATTAACATACATATCAGAGCAAACGGTTGACTTTTTCTATAGTTTAATTTTGAAACTTCTTGGAGATGCAAATTAGTCATTATTTTTTAATGAACAATATTTTTTTTTTCAAAATCTAAGCTCACAACACTTTTCATCTGACATTTATATTTTTAGCAATTTAAATATATCCCCATACTAATTATATTATATATAGTGTGTATGTATGTATGTATATAAAAACATGCATCCATTGTTGACCTTTGAAACTAAATATTTTATATAAACATTTCAATAGAAAACACCTTTTAACTTCCCGGTTTCAAGTTACTTGCCTTCAAAGATAATTAAAATTGAAAAAATACTTATGTATGTATACATAAATAATATTTCCAAAAGAATACAAACATTTTAAATTACAATAGCGTGTAATTTATTTTCTTTATGCTTTTGATGCGGTTGAAATTCAATAATTTCTCTTGAAAATTATATAATTATGCCTATTATGATATCTTGATTATGCATTAAGAAAATATTAATTGCATATTTAATCAAATCATGTCTAGCCTAGTGACAAGATAACATTCTAGAGGGGGTCAGTAGATGGTATCCCTGACTATCTGGGTTCGAATCTCATGATGAGCATGAGGCGATATCCAGATCAGTGGTCTGCGATATAGTGGTACCCTTAATTGGGTTGGATCATGATCGACGGGGATTAGTCAGGTGACACGTTTAAGTAGGATCTCGAAAACGTGTATGTTAGCTAGCCATTGCAAAAATTGCATATTAAATTTCATATTATCATCATATTAAATTGCATATTTGTCGTATGTGGACGCGCAGCAGGGAAGAAGAGGGCAAAAATAAAATAAAGAGTAAAGTTTGTTTTTTTCCCCAACTTTTGTCAATTACAACGATTTTAGTCCTTCAACTTCGTTGTCTCATGTCTTTAACGTTTGTCAATTTTCAACGGATTTCCTCCTTCATCTCAAAGGCCGTTAATTTTTTTTCGTTAAGGCTAATTTATCGAGGGGTATTTTAGTCATTTACCTATTTTTTAATTTTCTATTTTTGAACTTTACAGCAGAAACACGCCGGTTCGTCAGGGGTAAACCTGCAAGACGACGATAAACCAAAACAACCGCCAAAATAGAGGAGTAAGGTTGTCGTCTACGAACAGCTTAATTCATTCGGTCGCTACCCCAAACGGTCGTTGTACAAACACAAGGAGATAAAAAATAAGCCTTTAATGACAAACGAGGAGATGAAAAACGCACTTACAAACAATCCATTTTATTACCCAACAAGGTAAGAAGACATAATCATCATTAACAAATTTATCTAGTTGATATCTTTCTTTTTTCTTTTGAAAATCAATTATTTGTGTGTATATATATTTTTTGGTTTTTTTTTTTATTATTCTGTAAATCTTGACTTTTCTTTCTTACCAGGAGTATTTGGTTTGACATGTTCAAGACTTCAAATATCTATCCTAAACATTCTTATTAAATAAATAGCTGGCATTCTTGGAAGTCAACTACCAAATTAAGGCGTTAAAACACGTCTTTAGTGATCGAATGATGGCACCATTTCAAATACATTGCTTCATTTCTTTTTCATGATCCATGGGTTGTTAACATCATGACCAAATTCAAGAACTTCTTCAACGAGCTCACCAGACCCTGCAAATCCAATTGCACAGGTAAAAAGTTGCGATTTTTAGCTCTTTCTGCACATGGGTTTTCGATTATATCCATTTTCATGTGCTAATTTTTTCTGGGTTTTGTCAATTGGTCTGATGAGAAGGTACAACACAAGATTTAGAAAAAGTTCATGCTCAAGAACAGAAGATTTTCACTTTTCAAGCCCTAGTTTCTGCAACAAACAATTTCGATAATAAGCTTGGTCAAGGAGGTTTTGGCCCTGTTTTCAAGGTTCAATCCTTATCCCCCATAAATCATCTAAGAGTTTTTATTGATTTATTTATTGAATTCATGATTGAAGATAAGCACTTGATTTCAATGATTAATGTAGAGAATTGAGATCTTTATGAATCATGATGATCAATCTTTCAATTGTTGTAGTGAATTGGGGATCTCTTAGTGATTTGATTTAGAATCTTAACTTCAATTATTTAGAGAATTGAGATCTTTCTTGATGATCAATCTTCCAATTATTGTAATGGATTTAGGGAAAGTTGGAAGATGGAAGGGAGATTGCTGTCAAGAAGCTCTCACAGACCTCTAAACAAGGGAAAAGGGAATTTACGAACGAGGCCAAGTTATTGGCGTGCATACAGCATCGAAACGTTGTGAGCTTATTGGGATATTGTGCATTCCCGGAGAAGCTTTTGGTATATGAATATGTCGTTCACGAGAGCCTCGATAAACTTCTATTCAGTATGTTCTCTTTTCCGTTATTTTGATCAAAATCAATGTCATCTTTTGTAATATGTCATTTTTGGGTTAAACTATGTTGCATTGGATTCAGGCCTATTTGTTTCTTGAAAATGTTTTTGATTTTATTGTATTTAGAATCTGCAAAGCGGGATGCACTTGATTGGAAGCGGAGATACGCCATAATTGTTGGCGTTGCGCAAGGTTTGCTTTATCTTCATGAAGACTCACATGATCGTATCATCCATAGAGATATAAAGGCTAGCAATATTCTATTGGACAAGAAATGGAGGCCCAAGATTGCGGATTTTGGCATGGCCAGGCTCTACCCTGAAGATAAAACTCATGTTAACACCCGTGTAGCTGGTACCAAGTACGTTTCACCCAACTTTGTTTTTAGTACATATATAATAGAGGATCACATGTGAATGGTAAACGAATATACCTTAACAATTTGAAGAATTGAAACCGTTCCGCTACCACCTTGTTTGAAAAAGGGCATACAACAAAATCGGCTTATAGGACGCCAAATATGACCAAGGGGGTTGTTTGGTTGTCTTTCCATTAAGTCTTGTATGTATTAAGCTTTCTGTGTGGATTGATTTGTCTGTACTGTTTGGGAGGGTTTTTTCATAGATTGAAGGAGCATGATTTTAAAATGGGAGGGGAAGTTTTGGGAAAACTTGGCTTTCTGCATAAAGCTCCCCCCAGAAGCTTACTGAATAAGCTGCTTTCTGTATCATTAAGCTATTGCCAAATGTCATGTATGGCTGACCAAATAAGTTGTGAGGCTCATTAAGCTCGTTAAGCTACTAATAAACAGACCCTAAATGTCATGAATCATGATAAACTGTTTTATAGGACTTCATTTTATAGGTCCAAACAATTATGCATCATATGTAAAAGTCTTGCAATACATTGATAGGAAGCTTTTGAGTGTCTTAACAAGTCATGGCATTTTTGAAATAAAATGTGAGATTAGCTTTTATGTATGCAATTCTGAGGAGTGTCCTTAGAACACATCTTTTTATAGGACAATTTTCAAATAATGTCATAAAAAACGCTAACAGGATGCTTTATTCAAAGAAATCTTGAAATTCTTTAGGATGTTGATTTGAAGTTTCTAAGGCATCTCTTGATCGATAATAATGTTCCATTTTCTCGTAAATACAGTGGATATATGGCGCCAGAATATGTGATGCATGGTAATTTATCAGTGAAGGCGGACGTATATAGTTTTGGCGTAGTGGTTCTAGAGCTTATTAGTGGTCAGAAGAACTCCACATTCAAACTCGATGACTGCCAAAATCTACTTGATTGGGTAAGAATTACTTCAATTAATCATGTCAATTTGTGAACTTTCAAGTCACCTAGGATAAAATCTTGATTTGAAGCTTGCTCTAACATCGAAATTTTGGCAGGCATATAAGCTGTATGAGAAGGGGAAAGCAGTCGAAATCATGGATCCAACACTAGCCGCTTCAGCTGACCCTGATCAGGTGGCAACGTGTACGCAAATCGGATTACTGTGCACCCAATCTGACCCCAAGCTACGGCCCACAATGCGTCGGGTTGTGGTGATGCTATCGAAGAAGTCAAGTTTGCTAGACGAACCAACCAAGCCTGGTTACGAGGGTACGGCAGGCAGACGGCCACACAGACACTCTGGTTCGTCCTCTTCCACCGGGATTTCTAGTGCCACGGATTCTCGTTCTTCTAGGTCCACGACCACCACCACGGCCATCGGCAGTACCGCTAGCACGTCGGCTTTTGTGGGTATGGCTCCAAATCCTCGTCGTGGTCAACCCGGTTCAAGTTTTGCGGGTTTGGTATCGGATCCTTACGGCAAACGGCCGATTGAAGGTTAAAGATTGATTAGTTGATTGTTGCATTTTTTCCATTTTTGTACAGAAGTCATTTGAAGTGTAGATTTTAGGAAGAAGGAAGGTGTGATAGGGGTACAAGTTTTGTGCATAGATTAAAATTTTGGATCAAAATGAGAGAATTTATGAGGGTTTTGATGAAAAGAATCTTTTTGCACCTACAGCTATATGTATGATATTTACTGGGTTTTGGCTGTAAAAAAATTGTTGTAAAGCTTGTTCTTTTAAGTAACCGTGGATATTTAGCGGATGAAAATCCCCATACGATTACAAAATAATCGTAGATGAACCTTCGGGGGAAAGGGGTAAAGAAACCACATGCAAATCAAAAAGATTCCGGTAATAATCATCATGAGAGTAAACTACAATTTTGGTCCCTAAGATTTAGTGGTTTCGTTCAAAATGGCGAAATGCATTAAACCTGAAGTTTAATAAGATGAGTTTTCATCTTTTGAGGATGCATTTTGTTTTGCTAACTTGGTGTAATTTCTCCATTAGAGCTAAGAGTAAGATCGATCATCCAACCATCTTTTAGGTCTCACTTTTAAATAGACTAAGGCTATGTTTGGCAAACTAGCTTATAAATTAACTTATGACTGATAAGGTAGTTGATGAATAAGTTACGTTTGTCAAAATTAGCTGATAAGATAGCTTATGACTGTAAAAGGACAAAAAAAAGACATGTTTAAAATTAGTGGTATAAAAGTTAGCAAGGGTATATTTGGAATAGAAAAATAAAAAGTTCTATAAGTCACCAAAAGGTTAGTGGGAGTAGCTTTTCAAAAAGCTAGCTTATAAGTTAACTTATAAGCTAGCTTATGGTCCATCCAAACATGTACCTGACTTATAAGGTGACTTATAATCTAACTTATAAGTTAACTTATTTTTACCAAACAATGCCTAAACCAATGGTTCTAACCAAGGTTTTAAATGGCGTGAGGTGTGACGTGGCGGCGAGGTCAAGCCTCAAGCCTTACGAGTTACAGCGAAGTTATGGCGTTTTTCAAGGCGTGACTTAAGGCGACAAATCTGTATACATAGTGTATATATAAGAGGTCCGTGTGTTTCGGTGTATTGAAGAAGTTATCTTTTATGTAATCTATATAACTTATCTTAATCAGCGGAACAGAATTTTCTCGTTATTAACCCGTGGTTGATGAATTCCCGCTTTAAATGAATAATTAGAATCATTAATATTTAATTGAATAAGCCACAAATTAGATATAAAAAAAGAGTCAACACCTTATAACACGCCATACTGCAAGTAACGCCTTAGAGTCGCGCCACGAGCCTTAACGTGGCGGCAAGGCTGCACCACGACGTTATGGCGCTTTTTTTTGAACATGGTTCTAACCATATATTTTGCTCCGAAAGTAGGACCTAAAACATAGTTGGACAAATTTACCTACCCCATGTCTTTACTTTCAGAGCAAAATATAAACTTGGAGGATGAAAATTTAACTTATTGAAATTTAAGTCTGATTTTTTAAAAATCTCACTAAAGCTGATGGACCAAATTTGCAACTTTATTACGATATAAAAAAATGGAAAGAAATGGTCAAAGCCGAAACATACGCTTTTGCAGGGGCCCACAGTCGCACTTGGACCGCTATATTATCCTTTGTAAGGTTGTACTACAATCCCATGTCTACGGATTTTATTGCGTTTATAACTTAGCATTTATTTTGTTCATCGAATATGATAAAAAGATGACATTTCATTTATAACGATATGGAGTTTTGTCTTAATTTTTGGGACATTTTTAGTAAATCTTTTTAAAAGTTATTAAACAATTTACGAATTTAAAATCTCTAAAAAAAAGTTACATTTAGAAGTTAGAGATTACATCATTACATGGAGGGAGGTTTAAGGGAAAACCTAAAATAAAGGAAAAATCGAGGAACACCTTAGTAGTTCCTCCATCTGGACCGTATGTAGTTGTGCATACGGATAATTTGAGTTTTTTGGGTTTTATGCACAAGTGGATTATGGATCTATGCATATTACAAAATTACTCGTATGTACGGTCCAGATGAAGAGCTATAAGAATGTTCCTTGGTTTTTCGTTTATTTGAGGCTTTCCAC
This sequence comes from Carthamus tinctorius, assembly GCA_001633085.1. Taxonomy (NCBI): domain Eukaryota; kingdom Viridiplantae; phylum Streptophyta; class Magnoliopsida; order Asterales; family Asteraceae; genus Carthamus; species Carthamus tinctorius. The sequence continues at coordinate 1,088 of LUCG01275448.1, read as the reverse complement.
TGAATATGACTCTACATCATTAATTATATTACTAAAATATTTCCTATATTTGTTTAACTATTGTTTTTTTATAAACATTTTATTTTAGGATTTCTTATCAATAAAATAGAATAAAAGTGTGAGAATATGTGGAACCCCTAGATTAATCTTCAAAAGAACTCTTAAGGAAAGAATGGGAGTTCCAATATATATAATGAAGATTTGGTCCAAGTGCAGCCGATATGAGACTCTAACAAAAAAGAGTTATTCAAAATCCTCATTTCCTTAATTATGAAAAGTCTTATATGCTTTTTATTCATTTCCATCGATCTTAAAACTTATTTAAGGACAAGTAATAATAAAAGAAAAATATCATGGGTGAAAGATAACTATATTCTTTCAAATTCCATCAAAGAACAATGCCTTTTTAGTCTTTAATACAAAAATACCTACTATCGTTTAAAATTAGGTAATTAGTTGCTTTTTTCTTTAATAAAACGTTTTCTATAAACAACAAATGATTTGTGTGTCTGAATGGATTTATTTAATGAATTTCGAAACTGAATCTTTTGAAGGTGTAATAATGCGACAAGCAATTCATATATATTAAGTCATGCAAGTCCAATAACAGCCGTTAGATAATATCACCACTAATTTCAATCCCTAGCCGTTGGATTATATATCTTCCAAACCACCACTTCCAAGTCTCAAAATTTTAAGCTTTCTTTATTTTACAAAAAATATAACGACTTCTTTTTTTTAATCGTAACATCTTGCTGAATAATTTTTTATTATAATTTTTTGATAAACGTTAATGGTATTAAATATTTTTTTAAGGCATAGCGACATCAAATCCACAAACGACTACCACGAACATACACGCATGCCTCCCCGGCGGTATCGGACATCCACGGGCAGTCGACTAATTCGTCGTTGTCCCGGCATAGCTTACGCTGGATCTAAAGCTCAACCACAGTCTTTTACTGGGCCCAATCTACGACGGGATCTCATCCACAACCTCCAGGATGTTACTGCGCTTAGGAAGACCAAGGAAGCTAGACATGATTTCTTATTAAATATATATATATATATATATATATATATATATT
>LUCG01275412.1:0-11524 GCA_001633085.1 Carthamus tinctorius | reverse complement strand
TAAATTTTAAGAAATTTGTAAATTGGTTCTCTTATGTGATAAAGTGGAATTAGGTTGCTGCAGATTATAAAAAATTGTTATCTCTTGTAAGTTAATCAATCCTTGAATTTTAAGAACTATGTTCAAACTATCATATTTAAGTAGTTTTTTTTTTGTCATTTAGAAATCTCAAACGAGCTTCTTTCATACCGAGGGGTAGAACAATCATTTCAGAAAATCAGACTGTTGATTTAGGAAAAACCGAAAAAGAAGTAAACAATAACACATCTCTATCCGGACAGACAATTTTATTTGGTCAAACAACTTACCCCGTACAGGGCTTAATAGAATAATTGGTGAACAGCTCCATAGTGTGAACACCTTCATAATAGAAAAGTTCGATGTAAAATTCAATGTGCAATTAACTTCAATCATAGAAATAAGTGCTGGTTAACTTAGCTTGTATAATTAATGCTGAGTTGAAATTATTGGACACATTAGTAAAGCAATTTACAAGAATCTTCATCTGGTTACGGGTTTGCAACGACAGATGATAAGAACCAGATATTGCACCAGACTTGTACATTAGATTTGACAATCTGAAGTTCTGACTAAATGTTCCCTTGGTAACGTTACTCCAGCATTCACATAACTATATATTATATTGGGTTGTGATCTTGGTAGATTAGATCTTGAAATCTCTATCAAGATAGTACTACTTCCTCTGTTCCATGAAAATTGCAACTTTTGTCAGACATATCTATGATATTACTTGACTCTTGGTCAAAGGCCTTCAGTGTCTTCAAATAAAGAAAAAATAACTGCAAGCCTTTTGGACCAAAATTAGTTGAATCAATAAGTTGTAACGTTGACGACAGGAAAATTGGTAATTATACGTGTGATAATTTTCCAAGAAAGAAATATAACAATGTTCACTGGGCATCCCAAACTGAAAGGTGCTGCAGCATTCATGGGCTGGAGGCTGTAGAGTTTAATTCCTCTTGACTTGTTCCAACCTAAAACGGGATCTCATGCAAATAGCACAACTTGTAGTTTTCATAAGTCACACAGTTCATAAGCATTGGCCACATAAGAACACAAGCAGGCTAGCATACGGAATCAAGNATAAGCATTGGCCACATAAGAACACAAGCAGGCTAGCATACGGAATCAAGCCTATTTGCATACCCGTTTCTCACATTACGGTATTAGATTTATCCTTGCAATTGTTTTACCTTCTGTACTGTGATAATAGGGTTTCAAGTGGGCCCACTTAACTACAATGAACGTTCTTGAGCGCATCTTATTTCTTTGTGATTCTTTATTAAACTAGTTTCCTATGCCATGCTTTGCGTATTTTGTATTTTGTATTTTGCTTTGTCGTTTCAATGTTATTTGTATGCTAGACCTTTATTTAGCTGAATAATCAGTTAGTTTTCCAGGTACTTCTGCCAACAGACATGGATAACATCTTAATTTCATCTACTTGATCAAAAATTTGCAGATCATCTCTGTTATGCTTTATTGAGATTTATCTACTAACATGTGTTAGAAACTCTCCCAGGCCTTTATGTTGCTTCCTGTTTTGCACTATCACAGGTTCGCATTGCGGAGTATAACAATGTTCGCAGTCAACTCAATACAATTAACCGAAAGCAGACCGGAAGGTAAACATAAATGCTAATGCCTTTTGGTACCAGTGAGTAATAGGGGGTCAATAATATGTGGTAGAAGTGACGAACTTTGCTGCCAGTCTTTGGAGTTGTGCTTAAAATAACATCCCCTGTTCATCGGCAGGATCTTTGAACTTGTTTACTCTTATTATCTATTCTTTATCCTATTTCTCCAAGTTATCTTGCAGTGAGACTTAGAGATGGGAACACACTCATAAATTCTATATAATGCCTGACTTAGTTAATTTTCCAGCTTAGCTGTTCGTGATTTGTCCAATTTAGTGAAGCCAGAGGATATCATCACTTCAGAGCATTTGGTTACGCTTATTGCTGTTGTTCCCAAGTACTCCCAGAAGGATTGGTTGTCATGTTACGAGACACTGACGACTTATGTGGTAAGACCACCATCATTCTATAGTGTTGTCACTCTGATATTTGCTGTTGGTGGGCAAGTGTCTTGGACCCTTGGTCTAACTCTAATATGGACAACCTGAGTTCCTTAATATTCCGAATCTAGATCATTCACATTCATTAGGAGCAATTTGTTAACATAACCTCATTTGGAATGTCAGCAAAGCATATGAGATCAGAGCTCATAATTTACACCCATATGGAATAAGCTTATTGTATGAAAACAGAGACCTTAACGGTTCTGTCTACGAGATCCAATACTGCATACAAGTGTTCCTTTCAGTAAATTCTACCTTTTGATTGAACTAATTGTTCTAGGTCCCCAGATCCTCCAAGAATCTACATGAGGACAACGAGTATGCTCTCTATACTGTTACATTATTCAATCGTGATGCTGACAATTTTCGAACTAAGGCACGCGAAAGAGGATTTCAGGTAGGTTTGTAGATATCTTGTTTATCCGTCACTAAAGTGACTCTAGTTCAAGGATCTCATATAAGCTGTAAAGTTCTTGACTAAGATATTGCTGCATACTTTTACTAATATGACGATAAGAATCATACATTAAAACATCTAGTACCTGTTAAGATTGCTTGATCTTTTTTATTTTCTATCTTCATTGTGATTCAGATTCGTGATTTTGAATACAATTCGGAAACTCAAGAGAGTCGGAAACAGGAGCTTGAAAAACTGGTGCAAGACCAAGAATCCCTGAGAAGCTCTCTTTTGCAATGGTGTTATACCAGTTATGGAGAGGTACTTTCATCACACCTATATAATGCTTGCTTCTGATTATTGGTTACCAAATATTAATAAATTTTTGTTAAGGTATTCTAGATCGACTAGTAACTCTTTTCATAGAAAGAAGGTAAGGGGAAGGAGGTATTTTAACCCACGACGTCTAAAGAATGACCACCTAGAAGATGCACCCAAATACCATGAAATTAAATCCTTAATGGCAATAAGGTAGGTTCAAGAGAACCAAAATAGAAGGTGAATGTGGGAACCCCTATCAACCATTGGATCTGAAAAAAAGATGACCTAGTCTCGAATGTAACTCCCTCTATAGTCGTGGAATGTAACTACTCCTATTATTCACAACCTTTTGAATCAATTAAGATGGATGAATGGTTCAATTGGGTTCCTATTCGCCCTTTTTAGTGCTCTCTTGAACCCACCCATAATGTGTAACCCCCAAAAACTGGAGAAGAGCGACCGATTTAGATTTTTTATTTAACACTCCAAATTTATTCCCAAAGAGGATCATGAGTTACTTACAAGGTAAGACCAAAAAAGTCAAAATAATTACCGAACCATACCCCATACAAGCACTGGGTTAAGAACGAGTGTTACTAAACTTCATTAACCGTTGCTTTGTCAAAAGTATGGTAGATGTCCCCAAATAGCTAATTTCTCCTTGTGTCCTCAAAATAGCTCTCAACTTATCACAATGTCACTAGTACCATTCCCCAACGAGGATCTGATGAACATGCTAACAAGAAAAAATGTTAATGTTAACACTTAGTGCAAGCATTTTCATCATTAATATAAAATGGTAAAACTGGAAGAATGTTATTTAAAATCACCATTTCCAAAATGAAATGTATCTAGTATAAAAGCAACATCTTTCCCAAAACCTACCATTTTCGTGATGAAAACTCACTAATGAAAGCACCTACCCAATACTCGCACAAAATGCAAATAAGGTTTAATAGTCAAATACTAAAAACATAGATAATAAAACTCTATTATCCAAAACATCAAAACGTGGATAAGTTCCAATAGTAAAACCATAAATTATGGCTACACTCTACATGGATAATAAAATATCCAAGATAACACCTTTCGGTAATGGGGGAGACCCGTATCCATTGAATATGGCGAACACAAAGTAAGCCATACATCAACAATAGTTTCTCTCAAGGTCAATGGGCTCTGTATACGACTCTACCGAGTACCATTGTAAGACCTAAGCTCTGTTTACGACTCCAACGAGTACCACCACAAGCTTCACCTTCATATACAACTCCAATGAGTACCACCACAAGCATTAGGTGACCAAGATTCCTACTCCTCTAGATGAGCCTCAGCCACACAAGTCAACAGTCTCCTACTCTCCTATACTCATACGAGTACCAGATCGATACCCTAGCTCTGTATATGACTCATACGAGTACCAGATCGATACCCTAGCTCTATATATGACTCATACGAGTAACACCGTAAGTTTTCCTATTCATCGACCTGGTGACCACTCACTAGAAATTATAGTGAAAACATCAAAACTTCCTACTTAAACAACAAACATTGACCTATTGTTCCCGTAGTCCGACTTTAGGCACGTTCACCTTTGCAATGTTAAATGGCATCGAGAATTCATAGGTCGCAGAGTTTGACTCTACATGAGTCTATCTCCGCGGTACCCAGAATGACATCATACGACTCATATGCTTATGGATCTAAAGCATTACAGACTAAATTACACGACTTCAATTGAATGACTGACACACTCAAAAGTCAAAACATGTAATTCTCACATACAGATGCAAATCATGCCTAAAGCTCAACATTGAGCAATATAAACTGGACAAGTTTCTCCAAAACTCAAATGTGCCAAAATCTAGCCAATAGCTCCACACTTATTTGACTACCCAAATAAAAGTCAACATAAGCAATAAATTCATTTAACCAACGTTTATGCAAACACACGCTCCAAAATATGATTAACTCAAAAACCCTCATTGGTAGAAATTAAATATCTTCCAAATGAAATCATACCCATAGACATCCAAAATGACTCATAATCCAATAATGAATGTATGCTTTTCAAATGATTTATAAAGTCCATACTCCAAAAGACGTTTATCATCAAATAGCCTCATAAATGCAATGACTGGTAAACACCACATGTTTTACGATTTATTTCTCAAATATCCAAAAATCCCAAATATAAGTATTTCACAAGATTTATGAAACGAAATGCTCCAAGGATGCAAATTTCATGAATAAACAACAAATTTAATAAATATCATGGAAAACTCTTTAATACATCCAAATGGACATTTTTGGCATATAAATAGTTTTCACAAAGCAACTTGAATTCATCTTGCTAACTTAAGTTAAACCTAAATTTCTAAACCCAAATGTTGCTTCTAAAACATGAGGGCTTGAGATCTACAAGCAAAGTCCTTCAAGAACTTTCTCCAAACGCAACCCAAGCCTAAAGATGCTGAATCAACCACAAGTTTATATCCAAGAGGAATCCCAAACTAGATCTCAAAATACTCAAAAGGGCTTACCTCTTCAAAACTTGGAATCTCCTTGCATAGATTTTCAATCCCTTATCCATTCTCCATCTGCTCCAAAAGCTCCCAAGAATCATCTGCCATGGTGCCAAATTATCCAACATGAGAGGAAAGCAAAGAGAGGGGAAGAAATGGGGAAGGAAACCCCAAAATCGGACCTTTTTAAAGTTGACAAGACTTGATGTGACTTTTTGCACACCAAATATCGCACGGAAAGTCGCAAGCATTCCTGAAAACTCGTCTAAAAGTTGCTTGAGGAGAGAGTCACATTGGTCTTATTCGGGCCTTTTCTCTGTTTTCCAGTTAGATTTATATTCCACCCTTTATGAAATAACCAACTCAAATCCCCAATGGGCACTAATAGACTCCAAACGAGGATCTAAAATCGTGGGTGTTACATAATGGCAATAGATCGACTTTGTTTAATGAACTGCTAGAGTAGTTTGGATCAGTCAGGGCCTTATAAAGGGATTGAAATGCGTGATATTAACTGGGGCGGAATATTATACCCAGAAGAACATAATCTTTAAATTTCATAAGGGTATGGATCAAATTTTAATCAACAAAAAATATACTAACTATAGAATATTATACAAATATATTGGAGGAGTCCTTGAAACCACAAGCCTAAACTAACATATAGGTACAATATGCAAATTTGAAATATATTCGGACAGTCATATATCATACTTCAACTTACGGATGCTTGAAGTAATTAATTGTGTTTTTATCTTCTATTCCTGTACAATCTATAAGCTTTTTGGGTTCTGAGCCTCATCATTAGCAGCTTCCTATTAGATTGCCTGCAACAGTATCTACCATTTATTTTTGACTAAATTAGCTTATTGACTTATTTGATAAGAGATGTCATGTTGTTTGTCTGTGACTGAATCAATAAAGACATGACTTAATCTGTAACTCATGGCGTTGATGGGTTTTCCATTAATTTATGCCCAGTTTATTTTATCAATAAAAATCCTATTCTTTTCAACAGTCCTTTGATGCACAACATAGTAGAATAATTTATCTAAATAACTCATAAATTTGATACTTTCTTGTCATTTAGAATATTCATCAAATAATCAATTTTCACTCAGCACCTATTTGGGACAGAATTAAAATTGTCATTCAGATTCTTAAGTTTTAACACACGAAACAAAAAACAATTGTTCTTCAACAGTACATAACCATAATGATACTGCCTTAGTGCAGCAGCTACCAACCGTAGAATCATGGTTTATTTCAATGATGCCACGACCCCTTGTTATCCTTGCAATAAATATGCTGCAGTAGTGCTAATCTGCACGATATTAATTATCAAAATAGGAAGCAGTGTTTGATGCTGCTACTAAAATGAAGTCGGTATTTATGACTGAGAACCAGGACATATGTAACACTGACGTCTGTATCATGGAAAATACGTCGTTAATCATGCATGCTAATAAATCTGTTTCTTTTTCTTGAGTGGCCTATTGTACAAACACATACCCATGTCTGCATCCATCAGAAATAACACTGCATTCAATGATAGTAACACTACGTTAGGAGAAAGTACATTTAGGATTTGTAAACATTTTGAGAACCATGAGAATCAACTACTCATGAATTATTCATAATGAATATACCCAAATATTCATGAATATTGTTTACATTTTTATTATTCATGCTATTCATCATGAATAGCTGGTTTTCACGGTTCTCAAATGAACATCCCCCTAGTTTGTTAATCGTCAAATGGTAATATAGATGCAGCCATCAAGATTCGCTAGTAACTCTTTAAGTTAAAATTGGGCCAACTATACACTTGAACACTTTTCACTATTGCCGCTAATTTTCTCTCATCTTTGCAAATTCCAACTTTATCTAGAAGCTTACTACTTATCATGCAGGTTTTCACTTCGTGGATGCACTTTTGTGCTGTTCGTTTGTTTGCTGAGAGCATTTTGAGATACGGGTTGCCCCCTTCCTTTTTGGTAATTAAATTAAGCCATTCTATCAAGCATATGCTTATTGGAGTATTTTCTTCTCCTTATCGTACACTCATAATAAGTCTCTAGGGACAAGACAGGAAGACATCCAATTTCCCATCTGCTCTCCTCAGATATAAATATATATATAAAATGCATAAATATTTACTCTGATTTGATTTCAGTCAGTTGTATTGTCACCACCTGTGAAAAGTGAGAAGAAAGTACGTACAATCCTCGAAGGCCTCTGCGGCAGCTCTAACAGGTACTTTCTCATGGTTCTATTATGCATCTTCCTCTTTTCAGTGAACGAAATTAGGAAAAACAGAATGAATATGATAAATGATTCACAGTTGAATGGTACCGAAAATCCATTTCATGTAAATAGTTTGATTGTATGTCAAATAACTAAAGTACCCTTCTTTAACAACAAATAGATGCTCCTTTTGGACGCAAATCAATAACAACGATGATGGGTAAATACGTAATTTTACGTAAATGTTGTAATATATAAACTTAGATTATAATTATAAAAAAACTAGAATCTCCCAGTCAAAAACATCATAAATTCTAGGCCAGCTTCTTCCAAGGAAAGAACAAAACTAGATATTGCATTGTGGTACATAGTCTATTGAAATGGCTAAATGCAGGGCCGTACTCTGATCTGATTAAATAAAGGACCACACTATGAATTTGTTTTAATCCTGAGAAATAATTAATGGTGTTTGGTTTATTATGAACGCAGCACGTTCTGGAAAAATGAGGACGAAGGAAATATGGGCGGTTTGGGTGGTGAAGCCGATGCTCACCCTTACGTCTCCTTCACCATTAATCTTATATGAAAACTATGGTATGTGATATCGATTCTTGTCTTTTTTGATTAGAACGCAATAATGTGATGATGCTTTAAATCGGTGTGTTAATAGGGTAAATTCACCCAATTTTAGCTGGAGTTTTTCGGTGTATTATTTATGTTCCTGTCCCGAAACTTGTTCTTTTATTTGATTCGTTGTACTACGACTTGAAGTTGTATTTTATCTATTCGGAAAAACTCACTTTGAGTAACGGTGTATAATGTATCTGGATCTTTTCGTGGTTTAGGAACAGTTTTAATATTTGAATTTTATTTTATGATGATATATATAGAATTATAGATGTCTCTAAAGAAATAAAGTTGAACATGAAACAAGATTATTTTTTCGAGTTATCGATGTTAAATTCAACATGATTCGCGTTTGCAACACGTGCAGACACGTATCTAGTTTCTTACGAGAATATACTTATTATTGAAGTTTTATCAAGAATAAACAATTCAATCAAACTCTTTTTTTTTTTTTTTAAAATAATGCATAATGTACATCAAATTCAAGTGACATGCCAAACACATGCTATTTTTCATAAAATTAGATTTAGTTTGTGTTCATCAAAGTTTAAAAAGCTTTATAAATGTTACACCACGTGGAGGTGGCACAAAATAGCCCGAATCGATGGATGAATACTACTCAACAATCTTCTTATCTGTTAAGCGAATTTCGGTACGTAATCGCCAGTATGCATTATGTCCGCCTAATGCTATACGATCCATTTGGGTGCTATATAGCGATACAACACTAGGTAAGATGAACCCATCAATTGGAACGGGAATTACCCCAATGCAACCATGACACAAAGGCGTTAACCTTAACTCGATAAGATCCAGATTTTTACATTGATGTCAGAGAATACGTAAATAACTCACAATCATCTTGTTTAGACAAAGTGATCATCCTTTCTTTTTAATACAAAAGTATATTTGTTAAAACATCGAAATTTCAGTATGCCAAAGCATTTCTCCTATACTACAACGTTGATTATGATTTGTTATTCTCTATTAATATTATATCTTCACCATTTTATTTATTATAAATTTGTGTATATCTTATATAATTTGTTATGAGTATAATATTCATCATGCATATATTTTCACAGATGTATCAATATCATCATGCATAGTTCTCGTAAAAACCTTGCAAATTTCAAAAGACAAGCCCATGTACATTTTTATTCGATATAGAAGATTTGAAGTCTTATATGTTGCACAAAACATATATTAAAACACGCGTTAAAAAGCCGTAAATTTCTGCCTCTTCTTGCCGCAAATGGGTGGAGTGGACCGTGGAGGCGGCAGCGGCAGCAAAGGTTCGTTTGTATATGTGTGTGATGATCTGTTTTATTTTTCCCGACAAACGGCAATAGAGGGTAGAGGAGGAGGTGGTGACGGGGGTTGCATTTGCGTCATGAGAAACATCTAGTAATTAGGAGATAGAACCAAAAACTATATGCCACTTTTAATCATGGACGGACTTGGCTTGGTATCCACGGTGGCACGGCCACCATATTATTTGTCCGCCGAAGAGTAAACTTTTTGAATTTTATGATGGTGCAACCGTATTATTTTGGAGCGTGCCATCGTGTCGTTTTCGAAATTTCAAGGTGTGCAACTAAAAACCGAAAACTTCTTTCGGAATCAACCAAAAAAAAAAAATCTCGAAATCAACAAAAAACCTAAAAATTCTTTCGATTTCAACAAAAAAACCTAAAAATTCTCTCGTGCGTAGCCAATTAAACAACCCAAAAAGTTCTCTCGATTCAACAAAAAAAAAATCAGAAAAACTCAATCGAAATCAACCAAAAAGTCGAAAAAGATCAAACAAAACCTTAATTATATAGTGTCACTGTTTGAAAACTGTCCCGGATCCGTCCATGCTTTTATTTGAAGATCATTTAATGATATGTGGTAGATGAAAGGTTGTGATTGGTTTTTAAAATTTATGGGAGAATACCATAATGCAGTGAAACATCATAAATTGTATTACAAACAGATAGCCAAATATAACAAAACATTCGTTTAGTTCTCTTGTTATATTTTGATTTTAAAAATTGGGGTATGTTTTCTGTTTCCAAGAAAGGGGTTGTAACCACTTTTTAATCAAATTTTTTGAATCATCTCATCTTATGGTTAAGATATATTCTCGTGTTTTCGTAAATTAAGGACGTTTTCATTTGAACCTCAACAATACGGGGCAAATCATAAAACCTTTAAAACCAATTTATATTTGTTGTTTCATCTTTCATAGATCAAATAACATATGCGGATGTTCAATGTTTATACAGTATTGTTTCATAAATGAAACGTTATGCAATGTATTACGTATGAAAAAACACAAAAAATATATTTATACATGAAACACACTAGTATTAAACATGTGAAACTATATAAATCATAGCATAAAATCAAATTAATTGGATGTTTTGATATATTTTCAAACGGGTTTGGTTTTGACATATGTTGTTTCATTAATTTATGAAACAATACATAAAACTGGTTTTCATGGTTTCTCTGCCCTCCCCCTCCCCCCTCTCTCTCTCTACACACACACACACAAATACACACACATGTATGCATACCGTGATGTATGTGTCCTTGCTTGGCTTGGCGACCTAAGAGTGCTGACTGGGTTTGAATCACATGTGATATAGGCATTCTTGTAATCTTTTATTTAACTTTGTTCCCGTTTGATCTCAACCACANTAATAATAATAATAATAATAATAATAATAATTAAAAAAAAAGGCATACCCACAAGGGCCACAACCAAATTTAACTTGTTTACACCACAAACATGGCCCCTCAATGTTGCATTTCATTTTAAATCCTATGTTGTGCATGTCATTGGTTTGTTTACTTTTCAAAAAATTGTCCACCCCTTGTCTTCTGCTTCGATCTGTTTGTACATCATGCACTAACATAAGTACCTTATACAATAAATCCACGGGTTCAAATGTCGCTTTAAAACATCGTTTGCAAGTGGTCTTAGTCGGCATCATGCCTAAAGCTACACTTGAATTTCGCTTATGTAACACCGTCAACTGAAGCGAAATAGTCAATAGTTGTGACATGATGATAAACATCAACAAGAGTGTGGGGAAAACCCAAACAAATAAAATCCAAATAGGGGGAGACAAGCAAATCAATTGACGGCCCCATAAGTGTCGTATACAACTTGATTTATCGATAGCTGTTGCGTATAATTTTATAATTTCGTTTTTAAAGCACAATCTCTTTTTTCTATTTTATATAAATATCTCTAACTTTCACACAACAAATTATAGTTGAAATCATATATATATATATATATATATATATATA
>LUCG01275407.1:0-12511 GCA_001633085.1 Carthamus tinctorius | reverse complement strand
TCTCCGGTACACCCAGAACCGCCATCGATGTAGTAAAACCACCCAAAATCGACGTTACATAACCCAGAACCACCCAGAACTGCCATCTCGTCGCAAACACCTCCGGCTGCCGTCTCAACTGCCGGTAACCGGTTGATGACCGGCTGAGCAGGTCACCATACACACAAAAGACTCAAAATAATGTCTGATACACACACTAGAACTTTTTGTAGGTGGAGACACACAATAATATATTGGGTATAGTTTAATACATTTTAGAGAAGTACACATTAAATACTCATCGTTAATCTTTTGTCGGCGTACCAACTCCCGATTCTTTAATTATTTGCTAACTAAAATAATCACTAACATATATAAAAGGAATTCAAAAGGCAAAGGTCTAACTTCCTAAGGACTCTCATATGTTTAGGTCCTAATATTAAACACATAGCTGGCTAGAAATTATTTTAATTAGTTGACTCATCATACGTTTATATATGCATTAATAGTACTTCAATGGTACCTAAACTAACCAAGTTGCATTCTTTTGGAAAGTTTGTCTGTCTTTTGTTGTTGTTTAACCCCTTTAATTTATTAATTAAATCCCATCCAAAGGTTAATTAATTACTTAATTACACATTGAACTAATTCTGCCTTTTTAGAAGAATTAAACAATTCTAATCAAGTCATACAAATAACAAATGAACTCCTTGCAAGACAAAGATATGTGCATCATAGTTATTTCACTCACCCCCAAACCACTGTATATGTTTTAGTGATAATTACTTTACTTGGCCCCTGTATTAGATTTGACATATTGTTCTCTACTTGCATGGAGATGAAAATGCTGCTTTTAAGTTTCAACCAAAGTATCAGATGCTAAGCCCATGGAGGTTATATCTCTCTCTTTCCCTCTATTATATAATTATATATATTAAATATAGATATCTAGAGAGAGAGAGAGAAAGAAAGTCTCTCTCTTGTATTCTCCACTTATTAGATGCTAGTGCCTAATTAAGTAATTGTTAACTACTTAAAAAACCAATTGGTCACATGCCACTTTTGGTTAATGTTGATGAACCTGAAAGCCAATTAAGCTAGGCTACTAATGTTTTCTATCATATATATTAATAATCATAAGTTAATTATGCATCTTTTCTTTTCTTTTCCCTTTATATAGTTGCACACATTATATATATATATATATATATATATATAGTTATGCCCATTAAAGATCGATCGATGCTTCTTCGTTATATATACGGTTGACGATATATCAGCTAGCCGATACCGAAATTCCTATCGTTAGTTTGAAGAGAACATGAGTCAAATTAATCTAAAGAGATTTTTGAAGAATAGAATCTGAATTCTTTTTACTATTCAGCGCGTGTAAAATCTGAAGTTAATTAGTTGTCTGCATAAAGGAGCTGATTTGATCTTCCATTCTTTTGATCACCCAATATTTTCCAACTTGTTCAGTATCCTCTCTTTCTCTGTCTATTTAGCCACCACCAATAATCTCTTTCTAAAACCATCAATTTTAGCTATATATATAACACACAATATCTAGCTAGCTAGCTCTCTCCTTCAATTCTAGTTGGTTAAAAAGATCCATGGACGGTAAGGGGTACGGCAAATGGTACCCGGTTCTGGTCATGATCGCGGTCCATTTCGCCTTTGCGACTATAAATGTACTTCTCAAAAAGGTCATAGATGATGGGCTTAACCATCTCGTCTTTATCACGTATCGTCTAACCGTCGCGACAATCTTTTTGGCCCCTGTGGCCTTCTTTTTCGAAAGGTACGTTAACTCCAATTAATGGATCTAGAGTGGGATTCAAACCGGCCATTCGCGTGTATTGTACTTGCAATTTGTATACGTATACTGTTAGAGTCCCACATCGGCTAGCCTTGGACCAAATCTTCAGTATATATGTTGGAACCCCCCTTCTCTCCTCAAGAGCTCTTTTGGAGATTAATCTAGGGGTTCCACATATTCTAACATGGTATCAGAGCCAAGGTCTACCACTCTAGGAACTAACACGCCGACCCTCTCCTGGCCCTTCTAGTATATGTTGTGATTTTCTGAAAGATATTAAATGTCTTGCAGGAAGAGCCAGTGGAAGCTTACATACAGCTTGTTATGCCACCTTTTCTTGAATGCAATTCTTGGGTTAGTATTATTAGAATCTTATGAATTTCTATCTTCTTATATACATATATAATCGTATACTAGCTAGCATCGATGTTTACGTTTTTGAGTCGTTGCAGGGCGTCGCTCACGCAGTACTTGTTCCTTCTCGGTATACAATACACATCCGCCACTTTCTCGTGCGCTTTCCTCAACATGGTGCCTGTCATCACATTCATCATGTCTCTACCCTTTGGGTTTGTAACTTCAACCCTTCTCTCTTATATATTTTGGGTAGATATATACAGAAGAAAGTTCGGCTGCGAACTCAAATTTCATTGCAGCATTATTCAGTCTGAATAACATTGGATGTTGTATTATCAATCAATCTGAATAATACATGATAATTCAGACTGAATATGCCACGTGCTGCACTCTCGGCTATCCCTACGTTCACAATGAAAGATGAGTTTCCATTTGAACCAGACCTGTAGATATATATATATATATATATATATGTACATATATATATGGATTGAGCTCTTGATTGATACATGTCACACTTGTTAATTCAGGTTGGAAAGGGTGAACATAAAATCAAATAGTGGAAAGGCCAAAGTGATTGGGACACTAGTTTGTGTAGGAGGTGCCACCTTATTGACCCTCTACAAAGGAGTGCCTTTATTCAACAACAATTCTTCACACTTGCAAACTACTATCAATGTTGAAGGTGTCAGCAGGCTAGGCTCAGTTCTAGCTTCAAGAAAAGCAAGATGGACTTCAGGGTGCTTGGCTTTGGTTGCTGGCACAGTATTGTGGTCTTCCTGGTTTCTGGTCCAATCGAACATCGGAAAGAAATACCCGTTGCAGTATTCTAGCACCGCCATCATGATGTTCTTTGGCGCCATCCAGTCTTTCGTCTTAAGCATGTCCATCGAGAGAGATATTTCGTCATGGGTTCTGAAGGGGAAGTTAGAAATCTTTAGCGTCTTTTATGCCGTAAGTGAAAATGCAGCCTGGCTACCATACTTCTATTTGCTTGTCATTCTACATGTTATATAGCAAAGAAAAGGTAAAAAAAGATAGAAAAAGAAAGAAAAAATTTCTATTACTGGAACTTGAATCTAGTTTTCAACAAAAAGTGGTAAGGCTCTGGGGGATGTTGTGGAATATCCCATTTGCCCGGGATTCTATTCCAGACGTGCACAGCAATTGTGCCGCTGAATTATCAGGGGCTGATGTTTTACAGCTATAATTTGTCAGGATTAGTTTGGGCATAGCCCGTGACACCCTTCCAAAAAAAAATGTGTCTCACTTTCTAGATTTGAGAATTTCACCCAACTCTTTCAATTCTAGAGCTTCATGTGAAAATTACTAGAAATGTAACTTGTTTCGGATGCATTCAGGGGATTATCGGCTCGGGGTTTTGTTTTGTTGGGATGTCATGGTGTGTCAAGAAAAGGGGTCCAGTGTTCAGTGCAGCATTCAGCCCTCTTGTTCAGATGATAGCAGCTCTATTCGACATCCCGTTTCTGCATGAACCGTTGCATCTTGGAAGGTACCGGCGGCTCTCTTTCTTTCTCGTGCTAACTGATTAATTTATTGATCGATAATTCCATTTTCTATCGTCGACTAGATTCTAATTGTTTCGTTGGTGGTGAGCAGTTTGGTGGGGTCTGCGATCGTGGTAGTAGGATTGTACATTCTCCTGTGGGGAAAGAACAAAGAAATTATGCAGAATTCGGGTGTCGCAAAAGGAGATCCAGAAACCGAAAAGGCGAAAATTCAAGACCCTGAGTCTCATCCTACAACAGTAACTTGTGATTCAAAGGATCCACCAGTCCCAGCAGCATGTTAGCTGATCATGACAGCTTAAACTCTCTTGGTGGTCTTAATCTGTATCTTATTAATTACCATGATTAGTTTTTGGTAAACTTCTTTTTGAACTCATGTGATGATAAGATGATGATTCTGATTGACATATTCCTAATAAATACAGACCTCTTCTTTTCAAGAAAAAAAAAGAAGATGATAAATGTGTGAATTGCACTCTATCTGGAATCATCACACAACCCTGATTAGTAATTATGCCAAAAAGAGTGAACTTTTGCACTTTAAGTTTTGATTTCCAAGAAATCTTGCACAAATTTGGTCCTTTCAATTCCTTGCTTTATAGATTTAAGATCCATGTGCTTCATTACCCCACCAAGATCACCACCTATTGTGCTAAAACATACTGAAACAAATAATTAAATCTTCTCCTTCAATGGACAAATAGTGTCAACCACAAGGGTGGTGACGTACGGACAAAAGATCTAAAGGGATGTGGCGGAAATGCGGAATATCTCATCAACCCGGGTTCGAGTCCAGGCGTTAGCATTCTATGACCACGCTTAGTCTCAAAGCCCCGAAATTTAATTAGAAAATTGCCAAGGATGTAGTCTAGGAAAAGCCTAGATGGACCTTTCCAAAAAAGAAAAAAACAGTGTCACTTAGATATCAAGAGCGAAGCCGGAAATTCTTTTCTAAGAGGTGCCTAGAAAAATTGTAGGAAAATTTATGCTTTCAAGTTTGAGAAATCCGTTTAAGTATATATGTTTTTTAGTGAAGAGTTGTATAAAAATGGTTGTAAGAAATAGTTGAAAAATATGAGTGACCTAAACAACATAACTATGTTTTTGTTTTTGTGAAAGTGTCAATACTTGGAATTGATGATGTGGGAGAAAACAAATATATAAAAATTGGACCTATTATGGGGTCACACAAGGATCGAGGTGACCATTACACATAATAAAAATTGGACCTTAGATTTAATACGATAATTTTCTTTTTAAAAAGTGGGGTGTGTCAATGCACCTTCTAGTGCTAAGGTGGCTCTGCCCCTACTCGGTATCGAAAATTCAAACTTGAAAACCAATAACAGTGGTGGATAATGCTTATGTTTGGTTGAAATACGAAGCAACTTAGATCGAAAGATTTAGGATTTGGGGTTTAGGGACAACATTTAGGTCAACGTTCATCTTCGTGGTTCTAGATGACAAATATGTCAAATATGACCTTTCCTTTAATCCTTTATGGATAAAGGAAAGAAAAAAATTTGGCTGGAATATCAATCTTGAACTTCATTCAAAGTAGTATTGTTATAACTTTGGTTGTTGAATGTGTTGTTCACCGTTAAGCTATTATTTATAAAAACCATTGATGATGTTATGTCATTTCCATCTTAACAATATTTATGTTAATGTTATTGAAAAATACTGCATTACGAAACTTATTT
The DNA here is from genome assembly GCA_001633085.1 of Carthamus tinctorius. Classification (NCBI taxonomy): domain Eukaryota; kingdom Viridiplantae; phylum Streptophyta; class Magnoliopsida; order Asterales; family Asteraceae; genus Carthamus; species Carthamus tinctorius. The sequence goes on along the minus strand of LUCG01275407.1, from coordinate 7,124 downwards.
AACAACAACTTAACATTGAACAACAGAAGAAAAAAACTATTGAAATGAAGAAAATTATTGAAGCATGTGACAAACAGAATGACGTCCATCTACCAGAATATAACAACATATGTATAATCCCAACAACACAGCCAAAGTATATCCACAAGCATATAATTTGTGTTCTCTTAACCAAAAAGTTCATTCGGTGTTTTCTATATTCCAAGAGAGAAATTTCTGCAAATGGACTTGAATCATGACAATTAAACTGAAAATTTCTTGAAAAAAGTTCATGACATTTTAATTTGAAACGAGTTCAATATTTAATATGGTTCTAAAAGATGCGTTATGGCACAAGACGTGTAACTCCATGATAAGCCCTGTACCTTTTGTGTAAGGCATGGTTCACGCCATGGGGGTTTGGAAAAGTTAAAAGAATGTCACTGTAGCTTTTTGTGTAAGATGTGTGATTCTTTTAAAGGCACAAATTAAAAAAAAAGAAAAAGACTAAAAGGTTAAACGAAATATGAAACAATAAACCCTTCAATTATATTTAAAATTTTGATCACAATTCTTTATATATATCATCTCAATATATATTTGATATTTCTTTTTCAACTATAACTTTAATTGCTTAATAGAAAATTAGAAATATATGTATGACCTATAAATAATTCTGATTGAACTATTTTCTTTAAAGTTTGACATCGTCGTCATGTTATCTTTCACTCCATTTAAAACCTTGCTCCATAATTTCAAATCAATTTTAATTTTATATTATTATTGATCACGGAATTGCTTGGTTAGATTCTTCTTTATATAGAATAATTTTAACATAAATATAATATCTTTGGTTTACGTAATTATGCGCGTTTATGACATTATTGATTATTCTAAAGCTTGATCCTTCTAAATATGCCCTAATAAAACATAAATCTTATCTCCATTATCGATCCCTATTTGCTAATGACATCGTCTTGAGAACGTCATTTTATTTATATGTTATTACATAATACATCATATATAACGAACGAAGAAGATACGCTAATCCAAACACTTCAAAAACAACTTATTACTTCTCCACGAGGAAATCATTATCTTTTCCATGAAGGAGATAAGCTAATCCAAACACTTCAAAAACAACTTATTACTTCTCCACGATGAAATTATTATCTTTTCCATGAAGGAGATAAACTAATCCAAACACTTCAAAAACAACTTATTACTTCTCCACAAAAAAAATAAGTCATACGCACCTTCAAATAATCACTCCCAAACACCCCCCCTTAGCATCAAGTACCAACTCTCAAATCTTTAATTCTCAATTCTCAACTATTAAGTAACAAATGTTGTAGACTTCTGATTATACACTAGGCCCAAAGGCCCAAAGTAACTGACTTTTTGGTCCAATACTCCAAATCAAACATTTANAAAATAGAAAAAAAAAAAAAAAAAAGGTGTGCCTTGAATTGATTAAAACATTATTTAAGTAACATTTAAAAATAATAATTATGAAATAAGAATATGTAAATCACTGTTAAGAGTCGATAACAAAAATAACTTTATAGGAAGTCTAAAGTAAATAAACGTTCTAGTAGAGTATTTTATAGGAGCAAAGTTTATTGGAAAAAACAAAAAAACGTCTTATCCAAAAGTGTTGCAATAAGTTTCTGGGACACTTTTGAGTGTCGTAACAAGTTTTTTAGGATAATTTCAAAATAACGTGTCGTATTAGTTAATTTCATAAGTCGTTGGAAAACTGTCAGCAAGCCGTCGAAAAGTCATCGGTAAATGAAACAGTCGGAGAGCAGCCGGTAAAGCTCGTCGGAAAAACCGTCGGTAGATTTACCGACCAACTTTTTAGCGATGTTTATTTTGTCGGAAAACCGTCCATAAAGCTTATTTCCGACGGTTTACCGACTGTTTCTGGCGTTGGTAACACCATTTCTTTAGTAGTGAATTTTTTGTTTGGTCCTATCAAACACCCTATTAGGATGCTTATTTGTTTAGGCGTCCTATATATAAACTCAACTTTATTATAGTAAGACCATATCGATCCTATATTTGAACCCTTTAGAACAAGCTTTAGTCATGTGGACCAGGGTCTGGTCCAAATGGGATATCTGAAGTCATATTGGCCCTATGTAACACATTCGGGTCCTAGTTACAGGGACCCGAATGTGGCCACTCGCATCAAGATCAAGCATTTTTTTTGGATTGCTTTATACTGGGCCTTATGCCTCACAAGCTGATTTTGTAAGATTGTGGATTTAGCATCTTATTTGTCTAACAAGTCCATTGGGTCCATACTCCATAAAGAGGTGCACAAAAAAATCGATTAACCAAAAAATCGAAAAAAAAGCCGGAATCGATTTTCTTTAAGACCGGTTCAAAACCAAACCGGTCTGGTTTAAAAAAATCGGTTTTTATGATTTGCTATGATCGGTTTTTTTACCGGTTAAAAAAACCGGTTTTAAATTGGTTTTTTTTAGCTATCGATTTTTTTTCAAAAAATTATATATAATATTTTATATATAATTATATGTTTTAACATTTGAGCTTATGTTGGTATTTATATAATTATATGAATTTGAATTATTTATATAACTATAATTTAACTAGATTAAAATAATTAAGTAAGTTTAAGTTGAGCTAAAATAGAATATTTAAAAAAAAATCAAATTTGGCCCAAAAATAAAAAATAGAAAATAAAATCTAAAACAAGTTTTTTAAAACCGGTTTTAAAAAAAATCGGTTATAACAAAAACCGAACCGATTGCAAATAATCATTTTTTTGAGATGAAAATCGATTTAAAATCGAACCAGTTTTTTTAAAACCGGTTTAAAAATAAACATTTCTTTAAAACCGGCTTAAAAATAAACGATTTTTTTAAGATCGATTAAAAAAACCGGCTCCATTTTTTAACCAACTTTATACACCTCTATTTTAAACCATTGATTTAATTATTTGGTGTATTTGGGCCTTATCTCTAATTTAATGAATCCATCACCATGGATAAATATTAAAAATCTACTTAAAAATAGAATATTAAAAATTGGCTTTGTTGCTTTATTGGCTAGAATAGCATCCACGTCTGCTACATTAACAAAATTATTTTGTCGCTTAATCATTTATTTAGAAATTAGGATCGGTGCAGTAGAGACGTTCCAGAAGGTGACGTATACCCTATATATTTAAAAATTAGAAATTCAATAATCACCAATATCGTGCAAAATTTTGCAAAAGCATAAAAAGAAAGCTCTGTGTACTAACATCTCACAAAAACTAAATTTTCTTTCGGTTGATAACTTAAAGAATGTCTACAACATTGGCTGAAAAGATAAATCCAGATTGGACGAGTGTGAGTAGAGATGGCTAGAAATTGGTCCAATGTTAGGTCCATATCGAGTCTGGTTCTTAAATAGTGATTTTATAACTGGCCCCGGTGTAACCAGTTGCGGTCCCGACCCAAATATGAAGGGCCAGTTAAACTTTATAAGGCCTGGTTATGAGAAACGGTCATGGGTTGGTTCGGTCCCAGTCCTGGACCGGACCCATTTTGGCTCTATCTAAGTGTAAGTAGTTTGATTTTGTCTGAAATGTTGATTAAAATTCAAGTGAAGAAAATGTAACAACTGCAACACTTATCGCTTTTTCATCAAGTTCAATTTTGTCATTTAATAAAATGTTAAATGTAACAACTCCATGAAGAAAATGTTGGTCAATCACACCATTTGAGATGATTAGTACTAGCGTATCTATTTTAGCATTGCTGTTGTCGACACATATAACGGAGCACAATTTAATTTCTATGTAACGACTCTTTCTATTGGCGTTGCAAATTATACAAAATCTATATCTATAGCTTGCAGCTACTTAACCTTGTGCTACCGATAACCACATCTTAAGATGCTTCCACAACGTAGATGACAATTAATTCAAAAAATGGAAGTTCTGCATTCCTGCCTTGTAACAATTACTCAAGATTTAGCATATATGTGTTGAGATCGAAAGGCCAAATTTAGAATAAACAGACTTAAAAACTCAGATAATTTGTTAAAAATTCGACTGATTAACAACATCAGAGATAAATGTATTTGTGTGTGCCTGAGATACATACCTATTAAAATAAAACACCTGATTTGATACATGTCTCGATACAAAATGACGTTTTGGTCCAATTCTTAATGTTTATGGTCCACTTCTTGAAATGCTAACTTCGTCTTATTGTTTTATTTTATGACCATAACAAATATTTAGCATCTCTATGAAAATGATAATACTAAATAACAAAACAACATATTTTGTTTTCTTATTTTTCTTTTAATTAAGAGTATTAGATTGTTTGTATAAATTAAGTTACATTAATATTTATTTGTTATGTTAAATAAATAGTTTAATAATTTATCCCAACATAAATTAAGTAAAAATAATTTGATTTGACATAATAATATAAATTCAATAGGGTCAATAGCAACACCAATTTAATTCATAACTAAAATACTCATATATTGTAAAAACATTCTTAAACTTAAGCATTTGATGCTAGGGTCAGGTTCAAATGTGAACTCTTCTTTCATTCTGAACGTGATTACCATTAGTGTATATGCGACAATATTCGCTCTGAATATTCATGCTTTATTCAGTCTGAATAAAGTTGTGCACGCACGCATATTGTATAAAGTTTGGCGTGGATTCAGATTGCCACGTGGCGCGATTTTATTGGTCCTCACGTTCACAATGAAAGATGAGTTTATATTTGAACTTTCCTCTTTGATAACAAACTTATATATAATTCTGTCATGCAAATGAGCGGTATGCCATGTGTATCATATTCCATTGTATACCAAAATAAAGTATCGAGCTACTATAAAGATATAAATACATTGATAACTTGACTTAGGTTCACGTGAGATTCAGTTGTTTTCATGAGACCGGTGAGACCAATACTTTACACATGAAACTTCACAGTAAAATACTATAAAAAAACGAACATTCATAGTGAAAAACACTATGAAGGTAAAAAAAAAATCCAAACCAAGGGAAAAAAATCCACAGCTTTCACAGAAAAAAAGGTGTGAAGGTAACTTTTTTTTTAACCTTCATAGTGAAAATGCTGTGAAGATAAAAAAAATCGAACCTTCACAGTGAAAAATACCGCAAACCTAACATTTACAGTGTTTTCACTATGAAGGTTCAATTTTTTTTATCTTCTCAATATTTTACTATAAAGTTTCATCTATACAATGTTTTCAATGTTAAAGCCATTGTGTATCATAATAAATTGATTATTTATAGCAAAAATTGAAGGATTCAAATAATATATCAAAATATATAGATTTATTCATAACCAAATTTAAAGCTTTAATTGTTACATAATGATGTACATTAAATGATATTGGAACATAATTAGTAATTTAAATTATCATTAAATCGTAATAATATTTAAAGGTTAGAGTAGAAGATAATGTGAGTGAATAAAAATCTCACTTTAAATGTCTCTTATATATATTTTTTGAACGACAAATTACATACGCATCCAACTAACCTACTCCTAAAATCTACATCACTGTTTACGACGGGACTCGAACCCACAATCACAAGAGAGGGGGACACCTTATAAACACTTCAAATGCCGCTGGGCTACAAGCCCTTTGGCTTAAATGTCTCTTATATACATTAAAAGCTTGAAAAACTTCTCTAAAGGTTTTAGAAAAGCTTTTACTTCTGTCAACGACCTTCCCTATATAACGATAGGAAAAAGTTTTAGGGAGGGTTTTAAGTGGGTTTTAGGTAAGAAAAACTTACATTCAGTTACACTTTTCACATTTATCATGTAATTCCTTTTCTAAAAGTCACTTTTAGATACGCTTCCAAATTATTCTCTAAAACTTTCTTCTCTAAAACCTCTTTTTCTTATACTGTATGATATTTTTAGTTTTAATAAAAACATATATGAAATTAACTCTAAAATGGATTTTATGATTTTAGTTAATGGGTTTTAAAATGTCAGTATAACTCAGGACATTATCTCTTTTAGAATCTATTTAAATCCATTATAGCCATGGAGTTATTACAACTTAATTACTATAACACATGATCAAATTTGAACAATTATTGCTCTTTAATACTCAATTACTATATATATCAACAACCCAATTAATAGGATGGGTTTATTTTGCAACCCATTAAAAATTACAAGCGACTGTGATGCTATTCTAAACCATTTATTTATCACATTCGTTATAATTGAATACTACACTTTAATCTTACCTGTTAGTATTTCTATCAAATACATACACTGTTTCATGGAAGTACCATCTTCATTCAATATTGCATGAACCGTTATGTGCAATGCATCGACATATGCTGCAAAGTTTTGACGAAATGTGTTAAAATCACTTTAGAGAATCGATGAGAATCCAAATGAATGGTTTAAATGAAAGTCGTACGGGGTAAGGCTGTAACATTTTACTGGGTTATAAAATAAATAACCGTGGCATATATATGGGCCATTCATGTGCATTGCTTTTGTTGGTACTTGGTGATCTTTTGATATTTCGTCACTAATTTTGGGTTTACATGTGCATTGCTATTGTGTCGGGGAATTTGGAAATCGGTCAATAATGTTTACTAACAAAGAGCTTCTGTGGCACCGTATGCATTAATAAAAGTATATTTTATATAGTTCTTGTAGTTTATATGACTTTAAGCATAAATGGAATTGTAATTGTATCGAATGAGATAATTAATGTTACGAGCTAGTGAACGCAATGGCAAAGACCAAGAGTCTTTACACGAAACGAAAGTGACAACTAACTCTTATTCAGATACCACTCATGGTGAGTAATTTGGTTAATGTCATGGTGATGGTGAGAGCCTAACAACGTCCACATAACTTGCTTTAATTAATGCTGCCCACATGATAAATGCATGCAATTGAATTTGCATAGCTGTATACTAATTAATTAGTTTTCTATCAGCTAAACATTACGTTTAGAAAACCAAACTTAATTAGTTGCTTATTCATGTCTTTATCATACATACATAACTTATAACAAAAAGAAATGTAAAAACCCATTATATATATATATATATATATAGGTGGGTTCAAATGTGAACCACTTTTTGGTTGTGAACGTGA
>LUCG01275393.1:0-10587 GCA_001633085.1 Carthamus tinctorius | reverse complement strand
GCCGGGCTATTTCGGGAACGTCATATTCACGACCACCCCGGTAGCGGTGGCCGGCGACCTGCAGTCGAAGCCGACGTGGTATGCTGCTAGTAAAATCCACGACGCGTTGGCAAGGATGGACGACGATTATCTAAAGTCGGCACTCGATTTCTTGGAACTGCAGCCCGATCTGAAGGCCCTGGTTCGTGGGGCCCATACTTTTAAATGCCCAAATCTCGGGATAACGAGCTGGGCCAGACTCCCGATTCACGATGCCGACTTCGGATGGGGTCGGCCGATATTCATGGGGCCCGGTGGGATTGCGTATGAAGGGTTGAGTTTCGTGTTACCGAGCCCGATTAATGACGGAAGCTTGTCGGTTGCGATTTCGCTGCAAGCGGAACACATGAAGCTATTCAGCAAGTTCCTGTATGATATCTAAACTGGATGATTATAATTCCTAAAACCTTTCCCAGACACAATATCATTACAATGTCAATGGAGGCTGAAACAGTTTTTCATCAGCTTATTGGTTTAATACCTTTAATACGATCATATCTCTACGTAAGTATCATGGATCTTATATAGTTCTTGAAAAGAAGCAAATAAATATTATTTGCTTGTTGTGATTAAAGTTTATAGGCACACAAACCTTCTACGGAAAGAGTATTTTAACGGTGAAAAATGGGATAGCAAATTTGGTTTCTTTAACTTTTAATTCACAGGATGCCTGCTGAGTGTTCAGATTTATTAATTCCCCCTTTTGGTAAGAAATGGATGTATCCCATATCGTCTGAATGGACAAAAGCAGAGACTAGAGATTAGAGAAGTGGGCATAAATTGGAAGACCCAATTAGAGAGAAGGCATACCTTTCTCGGCCTTTTGGCTAAGATCAAGTGTAGTATCTGTTCTTATCAGTTTAATATCTGATATGTAGGCTATCGGTCTACTCGATATTAATCTTATTTTTTATGCGGAAAGACCCATTACAATAGCTTGCTATTGGGGTCTTTGAGAGTCGCCTTGGCGTTGCACTATTGCCTTAGCTTGGCTTACCCCTCCAACGATAGTTTAAAGTGTTCTTTATGCCATGCCAATTGCCTTGGCTTGGCTTACCCCTCCAACGTTAGTTTAAAGTGTTCTTTACGCCATGCCATCAAGCTAAAAAGATTAGTTAATTATGGTTAATACAAGTATGTTAATTTGCTAGTTTTCCACTTGCTTGCTAAATCTGAAAAAACTAGTGCTTAATTGTATTTGTGGAATGAACATTCCCACATGCACCTGTGAATATAACATGACCTATAAACAATTGATCTGGTATGGCGCCTTAAGTCTGGATTTAGGCAATCCACAATCATCAAATTTCAAGGGTTATGCCAAAAACCATACTCCTAAGTCCTAACAACAAATTGTACCCCATTCGATTAATCGTTCTTCTCCAAAACAATTCAATCACATGGAACTTCGGAAAAACGTGTTGTTGTAATACATCCCAACAAGTTGTGTTGGACGAAAGGAAAAACTACCACACATTTGGGGCAGGATGACCGTGACTTCTAAATACGTGCATTGAAGTCATTTTAACTTCTCATGTCCCTTGCAAGTAAACATTCAACTAACGACGGTTTTTTACTGCCAAATTGGGGCCCATATGTCTATGACAAAAATACCAACATTTTTATTCATTTGTTTTGTATTGCCAAGTAGTTGCCACTTGCCAAACAAGTCGCTTTTGAAGAAACAGTTATTCTCTTGTCGTATGTTCTGAAGGTGGCTCAGTTATGCACGTCTCGCTTAAAGAGATTACCTTAGAATAGACATAAGTTCATTGGATGCTTCCCATATTGTCTGAATAATAGAAAATATAGAAAGGGCGTCGACTATAATAGCCAAGGTCCAAGAAGTTGAAAAGCATACCCTTATCGGCCTTTTGGCTAAGATCAAGTGTAGTATAGTATATGTTCTTATTAGTTTAATATCTGATATGTAGGCCATTGACCTACTCTATTAATCTTATTTTTTTATGGGGAAATATTCATCACAATAGCTTGCTATTGGTGTCTCTAAGAGTCGTCTAGGGGTTGCATTATTGCGTTGACCTGGCTCACCCCTCCAATCTTCCCTTAATTTTCCTTTTGTTACACGCACTTACCAGGTAAGTCTCTTGACCCCTTCTCTTCCCTCTTTACCGGGTAAGATTATTGGTGCTTGTTATGTTCACCGGTAAGATAATTGGGCTTAAGTGCTTGCCAAGGTAATTATTTAATAAACGACCCATAAGTTCATGTAAAACATTTTCGGATCGCAATCATCGATTCATTGAGAAACATTAGAAAATGCAGAATGAAAAAAAAATAGAGATCAGAGACTTAAGAAGGGAAGGGTAATCACTAATCTGATTTTGCATACGTTGAAATGTTGAAGAAAACAAAGTGCAAAAACAAAAGTTAAAGACTTCAGAAGGCGAAAAGGAGAAGAAAACAAAGTCCAAAACTGATGGCGAACGATCCTTTAAGCTTTGACGGCGCTTTATTTCGCGGAGCACGGCGATCGCGATTCATATTTGCACCACCGCCGTTTGAGTCTTGATGGCCTTTTTGTCCTTGTTGAATAATATATTCGCTCCCATGTTTTATCTCGTTTTCTTTGCTTTTTAAACAATCCACCCCTGCAAAATACACATAAAAATTATAATCGCGTATGTAAGCATAGATGCAAAGATATATGTAATAAAATGGATGAACACCGACCGTGAAAATCTTGTTGCAAACTCGGACTTCTATCAACCACAGAACATGAAAGGACTTCGCCACATAACAACAGAATCAAAAAGTACGCAATGACCGTTGATCTCATTTTCAGTTGCGCTACGATCTTGAATAGGTTTATGGCATTGCAAAGATACCTTAATTCTAGTCGACGGAGACCGTTGTTTTAATAAGAAGTTGATGATAAACTTCATTTTGAAGCTTTTACTTTATTTATTTTATAGATCAATGATTGTAGGACATGAAAAAGAATCTATCAAATGTGTTATTTTGATGGTGGAGAATGGGATACCAAATTTGTTTTGTGAATAAAGTTCTCTTTAACTTTTAATGGTGTTGGAGTTGAGATTTTGAGTAATCAGAGGATGCTTTGTCTGCTCTACCAATGACAATGAGTGCTTAAATTTTTATTATTTCCTGCTTTTTGGAATGAAATGGGTGTCCCCCATATCCTCTAATGAACAAAAGCAGAGACAAGATAAGTGGGTATAAATTGCAAGGCCTAACAGGTGAGAAGGCATACCTTTCTCGGCCTTTTGGCTAAGATCAAGTGTAGTATCTGTTCTTATCAGTTTAATATCTGATATGTAGGCCATCGGCCTACTCGATATTAATCTTATTTTTTATGGGGAACGACCCACCACAATAGCTTGCTATTGGGGTCTTTGGGAGTCGTCTTGGCGTTGCACTACTGCCTTGGCCTGGCTTACCCCTCCGATTCTAGTCCATGACTTCTTTCTCTTTGTTTAAGTTAGTAATCCTTTAAATTGTACATATTGAAATTTGAACAACTACTCATTGAAATTTGAACAACTACTCAATACCAGTAGATTGTTGGTGAAATTTCTTAGATATTAAGATATGTGTGCAAGCTACTGTTTTAAACATTGAGCCACACTACAATATAGTAGGTACAACCAAACAACTACCATAATTTTTTTTTAAAGAAAGAAAAAAAAGACCCGTTCGTTTTTTAGGTTTCCTATCCTATGGTATTTGTTCTTATCAGTTTGATATCTGATTACATGGGCCGTCGGCCTACTCAATACTAATCTTCCTTTTCATGTAGAAAGACCCGTTACAATTACAATAGCTTGCTATTGGGGGTCATCGAGTGTCCCTCTTGGCCTGATGCATCATTTCAATCTTGGTTGAGAGAGTTGTTGCCAAATAAATCAGTGAGCTGTAGTAGTATGAATGGAAACAAGCACATATAAAATGAAATGAATGAAATCATCAAAGCATAGTAAGAACAAATTCTTGATTCAGTTTGAGGTTGTTCTAGGTATTGGGGAATGAGGACTAATAGGTACTATCTTTAACCATTTCATGGAATCAACTAGAAATAAAGCTTGTTTAGATGCATCCCACATTGCTTGAAAGTGTGTTAGAAACAAGGTGGCAGTTGCTATAGATACCAAAGCCCAAGTAGAGGAAAAGCATACCTTTCTCGGCCTTTTGGCTAAGATCAAGTGTAGTATCTGTTCTTATCAGTTTAATATCTGATATGTAGGCCATCAGCCTACTCGATATTAATCTTATTTTTTATGGGGAAAGATTCATCACAATAGCTTGCTATTGGGGTCTTTGAGAGTCGCCTTGGCGTTACACTACTGCCTTGGCTTGGCTCATCCCTCCAATTCTACTTAAAACTTGTTTGTTAAGTGTTTATGTTTTGTTTACTTTCCAATCCTACTTAAAACTTGTTTGTTAAGTGTTTATGTTTCGTTTTACTTTTCAATGGGTACGACACAAAGAGTGTGGATATGACAATCCTTTTTTTTTTTTTTTTNNNNACTGCTAAAGCATGCAGCCCGGGGTCGAAGCCCCCGTACCTCCAGAATGTATCCCCCAGGGCTCGAACTTGGGTTCACCACTATGTAGTGCTCAATCCTTACCACTAGGCTAACACTCATTTGGTATGGATATGACAATCTTTTTGGTAGGTGTGTCGACAAAGGAGTGTTAATTACTAGATAAAAATATTGCATAGATGATGTTTTAGTGGACTAAGATCTTATGTGGTAAGTTAAATGAAAACGTTGATTATTTACAGATAAGTGCTTACCGGTTAAGCATTGGTAAACAACCCTTTTTATTAGTCACAAGCAGAGTATTGCCTGGTTTTAAATCCCAACGAATATACCCACATTCACATGTGAATATAACATAACCAATTGATTTGGTATGGCGCCTTACATCTAGTTTAAGTAATCCACGATCCTGAGACTTCATGATCAAATCGATAAAAATTTTCACCAGAACCATATTCCGACAACAAATTGTAAACCATCTCCCCATTCGCGTCCATCGTTTGTTTTCTTATCCAAAACATTCGATCACATTCGATGTCTCCTAATTCAATGCCACTTCCAAATCAACATAGTGAAGTATCTTCCACTTCTCAAGTCACTTACAAGTTGCATAATACGGTAACCAGGTTGCAAATCCAACGATGGTTGTTACAAACAACCGCCACAAGGTTACGAGTATTTATGCATTGGGTTGCTAGATCTGGTGGAAAATAAATGGAGGACGTGGCCAAAGATTTCAGGTTTCCGTCTTAACAAAAATCAGATAATTTGAAGGAAAGCGGCATTTATTAACTTGAACTTTTAATCAATCCGGGGACACACAAGGGTATTCGAGTAAAACTCGGTGAAACTTTGTCATGGAATTCTTCAAATATTACAAGAGAGAAAGCTGAAATATGTTCATTTAGATGCGTCCCACATAGCCTAATTAGTAGACAATACAGGGAAGGAATTCGTTACAAAATCCAAGGTCGAAGAAGTTGAAAGGCATACCTTTCTCGGCCTTTTGGCTAAGATCAAGTGTAGTATCTGTTCTTATCAGTTTAATATCTGATATGTGAGCCATCGGCTCACTCGATATTAATCTTATTTTTTATGGGGAAAGATCCATTACAATAGCTTGCTATTGGGGTCTTTGCGAGTCGCCTTGGCGTTGCACTATTGCCTTGGCTTGGCTCACCCCTCCAATCTTAGTTTATACAAATGTTATATATTTTTTTCATTTGTTTAAAACTTAAATTCTTCATACTCTAGTTATAATCTCTAGTTTTTGGCTATGTTTCTTCTGTGCTGTTGACCATGTTAGCAACTTGTCTTGAAAGTGTTATGTTGCATAAAGCTTCTTAAGGAGGGCATGAGATCATGTAAGAAGTGCTATTTTTGATGAGAAGTATTTTTAAACTGTAGATCATTTTTAATCAAAAACCCTCCCATGAATTGCGGCTTAAAAAAGAATTGATCACCGCCTCTTATCTCGGTGCATCTCACTTTACTGTTCGTCCATTTCTCGTCCAACGGTTGATAACCACTTCTCACGTTTGTCACCGAGTTTAACAGGTCTCACCGGAATCCAACCCCTTAACAAGACCCTTAAAAGAAGTGGTTGTTATTCCTGATAGTTTTTCTGTTATCTTGGTTGGTCGGGGTAGTCTAGTTCTAGCACGTTGAGATTTCGTATAATAGAACATTGTTAAATCTACATTCTATTTGTTATCGTGTAAGAAACTTATGAAAGATATTATGAATCTGAACTTATATTTCGACTCTTTTACTTAAGTTTCAGAGGTAGTTTGGAATAGGACACTTCTGTAACACAATGAAATTTTTGGAAGTTGACAAGTTTTTGAAGAGAAGTGGAAGAACTTAGAATTTAATGTTGTGCAAAATTTATATATAGTGAAGCAAATATAGAACAAAAGACACTACTGCAAACTAGCCAAGTGTAATAAGAAAAAGTCCTTATCTCAAAATGAAATAGCATCTTGTGTTTTAATGTCGGATTGAAGTTGATTTACGATCTGTGAACTACTTGCGTTCTACGTATAATGCCGGGTGAGTATTTCTAACAATCTGCACAAGGTAGAAAGCAAGCAAACAACCCACAAAAAAAGGTTTTACTTCAGACTTTAGATGCATCCCACATCTCCAGACGGAACAAAATAACCAAACACTAGACTGTTATAAAAACCAAAGCCCGAGAAGTTGAAAAGCATACCTTTCTCGGCCTTTTGGCTAAGATCAAGTGTAGTATCTGTTCTTATCAGTTTAATATCTGATATGTAGGTCATCGGCCTACTCGATATTAATCTTATTTTTTATGGGGAAAGGTCCATCACAATAGCTTGCTATTGGGGTTTTTGAGAGTCGCTTTGGCGTTACACTACTGCCTTAGCATGGCTCACCCCTCCAATGCTTAGTTACAATAGTTGCAATTTCATTTTAACACTAAAGTGTTATACTTGGTGTTATAAAGTGTAGTATTTGTTTTTATTAGTTTATTATCTTATATTAGGTAAGATTGTCTATGGTTTCCATGCTCAATTGGCAAAGATTGTAAAGTAAGTGATACAAGTAAGCGCATAGTTGGGTAAGTGCTTACTAAACGGCCTCTTACCCGGGAAGTGATTGTGAAGACTTTGACCATCGATAACACTTAATTATCAGGAAATTGTAGCATAAGATACCATTTTGGTGGACTAAAATCTTACCGGTAAGTAAGTGATAATGTTGATATCTACCGGTAAACGCTTACTCGGATAAACATTTGGTAAACGGCCCCAGTTCTAACATATCTTCATAAACGTTTGTTGCTGCCTTGTTTAGTTAGGATGCTCCAGTTCTAACATCTTCATATTTCATTTACATTTGTACATTGTTAAATCTTCATTTATCCTACAAATCTCTCTATAAGAAACTCGCGATAACACATTATATACATGGCATGTTTAAACGAGAAGTTACCATTTTGTAATGAGAGATGATGTGTCAGTATCATGATACACAAGGTTAATCATATATGATTAAACACATAACATAGCTATTTTGTTGATGTTTGCTTTGACCTAGTGTTGTATTTTCAGTTTGTTGTTGTGTTAGATTTGATGTTTGCATATTGCTTTTACTTTATGATTAATAACATTGAGCATTTCAAACAATCTGCATATCCAGAAATGAAACAACCTTGTTATTAAAACAGGTTCCTTTAGAGGCATCCCACATCTCCCTACTAGATAAAATAACTAAACACTAGCGCGTTATAAAAACCAAGGTCCAAGAGGTGGAAAAGCATACCTTTCTCGGCCTTTTGGCTAAGATCAAGTGTAGTATCTGTTCTTATCAGTTTAATATCTGATATGTAGGCCATCGGCCTACTCGATATTAATCTTATTTTTTATGGGGAAAGATCCATTACAATAGCTTGCTATTGGGGTTTTTGAGAGTCGTCTTGGCGTTGCACTACTGCCTTGGCCTGACTCACCCCTCAAATTTTTAGTTAATGGTTTTGCTCTTGGTAGTCCACCACTGCTTTCTGAGACGCAATTACACAATTTTATTGTGTCAATGGAAACCAAAATAGGTTTTCATCTACTTATTGGTTAAATACTTCTATATAAATCTAAGTACTATCGATCTTATAGAGTTGTCAAGCAGATGCAGATTATATTTTATTTGATCATCATGTTTAAAGTTACAAAAAAATCTGGACTTAAAACTGGTTGTAGACAAAAAAGAGAAAACAAAGTCCAAAACCGATGATGGTGAAGGACCCGTTAAGCTCTGATAGTGCTTTGTTTTGTGGAGCACGGTGATCATGATTCATATTTGCAGCACCACCATCTAGGCCGTGATGGCCATTCGCTCACATGTTTTACCTCGTTTTCTTTGCTTTCTAAACTATCCATCCCTACAAGCTACATATAAATTACTATCACGTACGTAGGCATGTTTAGATGCAAAGATATATGTGAAAAATGAATGAATACTGACCACGAAATTGTTGTTGTATCCTTGGACTAAAAACAGAATAAAAACGTATACGAATGATCATCTTTGAAGTCATTTCAGATAAGAAGTCTATGATAAACTTCATTTTGAAGCTTATATATACTTTAATTTCTGTTGCATATAAATAAATAAATATTGATTGTAGGGCATCCATAACATATATGGTTTTTTTTATTTTGATGGTGGAGATGAGCTGCCATACTTGTGTGATACTCATAGGGAGTCTTTGCCTGCTTTACCAATGATGCTCACTTTTATTCATTAATTAATGCTCCTTCTGCATATGAAATGGATGCATCCCATATTGTTAGACACTAAAACAAGAGAAGAGAGAAGTGGGTATAAATTGTAAGGCCCAGTAGAAGAGAAGGCATACCTTTCTCGGCCTTTTGGCTAAGATCAAGTGTAGTATCTGTTCTTATCAGTTTAATATCTGATATGTAGGTCATCGGCCTACTCGATATTAATCTTATTTTTCATGGGGAAAGATCCATCACAATAGCTTGCTATTGGGGTCTTTGAGAGTCGTCTTGGTGTTGCACTACTGCCTTGGCCTGGCTCACCCTCCAATTGCTAGTTAATAGTTTTGCTGTTAGTGTTCTAATTCCAGTAGCTTTCCTTCTATGTACATTTTTTCTCAGCATCAATAGTTGTAGCAGAGCAATTATAAGGGTGAATAAATGAGTTCTAGTCTTTTATACGGTGGCATTTGGTATGTGTAGAAGGAGTAATAATTTTGAAAACTTAAACATGGAAACAACAAATAAACAGGTTATGTTACAAATTGGCACTTTTCAAAAATTTCAAATTGATTTAAGTTGTAAATGAAGGTACCTTGGCTTTGCATGTGGTAGTCGCATGATCGTAAACACGTTTCTGATTTACTTTAAGATGCAAACTTTCCACTTGTACGTAGATTAATCGATCGATGCCATCAAGTCCTAGAGAGGGGAGCTGCACAGATTTACAACTATGTTAATTCGGTAGAATCACTGCTACTCTACAATCATGAAAACGACTTTCTTTTTAAAACTTGAACTTAATCGGTCGAGGATTTAGGATGCACAATATAAGTAAAACATGGTGACTGGTCTCGCGAAATTCTTGAAATAAAATAATATAATACTTTTAGAATGGAAAGAGAGTTGCATATGATAGCTGGAAGAGGTTCATTCAGAAGAGTCCCACGTTCCATGGATAATAGAAATTATGGACAGGGGATGCACTATAAAAACCAAGGCATTAGAAGGTTAAAAGCATACCTTTCTCGGCCTTTTGGCTAAGATCAAGTGTAGTATCTGTTCTTATCAGTTTAATATCTGATATGTAGGCCTCTTATTTTTTATGGGAAAAGGTCCACTACAATAGCTTGCTATTGGGGTCTTTGTGAGTCGTCTTGGCGTTGCACTACTGCCTTGGCCTGGCTCAACCCTCCAATCTTAGTCAGAATTTTAGTTTGTATACTTGGTTTACTTGTTTGAACTTTGCCTACAAAGAATTCAAAAATTGAATTCATTAGTTTCCTTGTAAATATATCAATTTGCTACTAAATTTTAAATAAAAGTGTAAAACAAGTTCTTTTTAAAACATTTCTAAAGTTAAGTGTGGTATTAGCTGTTTCATAGGACATACCTTTCTAAGAAAATAAAGGCAGGTTTGATCAAGTCACCATTCTTTAATCGTGCCCACCCTTCATGAATCGCGTCAATCCTCCGTGATCGCATCCACCATAACTGGTTAAAGCCATCTTTTATTGACCGGATGTGTGGTGGAGATCACTTCTCTATTTCTCATTTTTTAGCACTTCTCATTTATATATATATATATATATATTGAGTGTATATATATGGTGTTATATATATAGAGAGAAAGGTTCAAATGAAAAACATAACTTTTTAAGAAAACGTGAGAAACAATCTCAGTCACTCATCTGGTCAATAAAGGCAACTTTGATCGTGGTCCCCCCTTTAATAATCTCTACTCTTCCATGAATCGCGTCAATCCTCCGTGATCACGT